>CAUYSK010049743.1:0-18206 GCA_963575035.1 Avahi laniger | reverse complement strand
TTCCAACTTGCATCAGGATGCTTCAGGCCACGCCCACAGGCTCCCAGGGGTATGGTTGTCTTTTCCTTGACCATTCCAGGTGAGCTTTTTTTTTTTTTTTGAGATAATCTCACTGTGTTGTCCGGGCTAGAGTGCCGTGGCGTCATCCTAGCTCACAGCAACCTCAAACTCCTGGGCTCCAGCAATCCTCCTGCCTCAGCCTCCCAAGTAGCTGGGACTACAGGCATGTGCCACCATGTCTGGCTAATTTTTTCTATATATGTTTAGTTGTTCAATTAATTTCTTTCTGTTTTTAGTAGAGATGGGATCTTGCTCTTGCTCAGGCTGGTTTCGAACTCCTGAGCTCAAACAATCCGCCCGCCTCGGCCTCCCAGAGAGCTAGGATTACAGGCGTGAGCCACTGCACCTGGCCTCCAGGTGAGCTTTAAGAAGAAGTTAATAGGAAAGAATGGAAACTCCAGTCTGGTCTGCAGGTCAAGAAAACAGGTTCCCCGGAGGACATGTGGGGAACAGTTCCGGAGGGTATATCAACCCGGTCCCCACCACTCCTGGTCAGCAGCTGAAACTGAACCTGTGTAAAGGTGGATGAGCCTGGAGCCGGTTCTGGAGGCTGATCTGGAGCCCACGTCGGAGCATGGCAAAGGGCGCCACAGCAGGTATGGCCTGGCTGGGCAGTGAAGGACGGGCCAGGTGAGGGCAGTGCAGGTAGCCAGCTCAGTGTAAAAGTAAAGGGCCATTCAGGGCTGGGCTCCCCACACGGGTTCCGAGGAAGATGATCGTAAAGGTGGGTTGTGGGGGAAGGGGAACCTCTCCTCCCCGTGTGGAGAGAGGCCCTCAGAGTGCATGCATCAGATGCTACAGAGTCTACTCCAAAAAGACAGCTCCAAGGGCATGGAGCCTCAATAAGTCCCCTCCCTACCACCAAAGCCAAATGCTACAAAAAAAGGGACAGGCTGAAACAACTTCCAGAATAGGCTGCATATATTGAAAAGAGCCACTTAATTAAGTGTTGACCAGCCATAAATGCTTCTAGTAAATTCCTCTGCACAGCTCCACTCCAGCCTCCCTTCCCACCAACTTGGGCAATACAGCCTCCCCCATGCTGCTGGACCTCTGCCACAGAGGCTGGACATGCCAGCCGGCCAGGTGACTTCCATCAGCCTTGTCACAGTCAGCAACACAGCAGCCCTCCACCCCACTCCAGGCAGAAGTCAGGATCAGAAAGGGACGGTAGCATGAAGGAAGAGTACAGACTCAGAAGGAAAATGATAAACAAATGAAGCAATGGACCCATGGGGCAAAATGGGCAAGGAAAATATGGACTACAAACAGTGCGATTACCATAGCCTGGGGGACCGCATCTCCTAGTTTACCTGGCTCTGACCCAGTTCATGCCTATAGACCCAAGTAAATTATTAACAGCAACCCCCTTTCCCTCCCCAAAGTGTTCTGCTTTGAAATACACATTATATGACCACCCAACTGAGAGCACTTCAGCCAATTATTTTGAGATACATTCATGAAAAGGAAGAGAAATAAATTCAACTCAGCATATTCACTGATAATCAACTTGGTGAGAGTCCTCGCATCAAGTGCTACAGAAGAGTCTTGTATTAATTTTCTATCCTGTGTAACAAATTACCATGAACTTATTAGTGGCTTAAAACAACCCACATTTATTTCCTCATACTTTCTGTGGGTCAGGAGTCCTGGGTCCTCTGCTTAGAGCCTCACAAGGCTGTAATCAAGATGTTGGATGGGCTGTGTTCTCATCTGGAGATTTGATAGGGGAAGAACATGCTTCCAAGGTTGCTCAGGTTGTTGGCAGAATTCATTTCCACATGGTTGCAGGCTTTCAGCCAGGGGCCACCCTCAGCTCCTAGAGGCCAATGACTTTTTGCCAAAGTGGGCTTTCCCAAAATAGCCACTTCATCAAGCTAGCAAGGAGTGTCTCTAGAGTGAGTTTACTAGCAAGACAGGGTCTTATATAACACAACCACAGAAATGACATTCCCTCACCTTTGCTGGATCCTATTGGTTAGAAGCAAGTCACAGATCCTGCCCACACTCAAGGGGTGAGGATTACACAAGGGTGTGAACACCAGGAGTCAGGGATCACAGCCAGGGGGCAGGGGAATGAGTCTGTCTTCACAGTCCTTAGAAAGCATGTCCACAAGTAACCAAAACACAAGGCAAAACAGAATGAACACTCTACATGAGGGAGCCCTTTCTACAGGAGGCTCCAGAGGCCTCTAAACCCATCGTGCAAGACCAAAGAGGGCGAAACTCACCAGCTGTTCTTTCTGATACAGTCCACTAGAAGTTAAAGAGCCCTGGAGGATCCTCCTCTGTGACATGACTAAATGTTGTCTAAGGGTCCTTTGGGCCCCAATATCCTGTGATGACACCTGGCCCACTGTAGGTGTTCGATAGGCCCCTGCTGTCTGAAGGAAGGAAGGAATGAGCAAATGCACACACTACTGTGACACGGTCCATGGTGCCCAGTTAGCGTTTCTCATCTTCTGCATCCTACAATTTAAACCAAATTTTCCCCTGAATAAAAATGACTAAAAGGGAAAATATTAGAAATACATTTGTTAATCAGCAGTAATGGGCCATCCCCATTTCCTGATCCCTGAGCCTTTCTTTTTTGAATGGGCAGTCAAGAAAACAGCCTGTCTCTTCAGTAATGATGGTAATGGCGCTGGACAAGGCAGTGATGAATTCCTTACTTGGCTGGTTTTTCCTTATGAGACCCACTCACAGCCCAGATTTTTCCCGAGAAAGATTTTTTTCTTCTAATGTGGCTACCATGATTGGTATTTATCTTCATACAAACAAGTGAGCGATCTCAGACTTCACATATCTTTAAAATCTAAATTTACTGCTTAAACTCTGATTCCCTTAAGCACTCAGATATTTCACATCTTTTATAGTAATAGGATTTAATGCATACTTGGGTCTTGCATGTCCAACTCTGCATGCTTGGGTCTTATTTTGGGGGCCCGCATCTGGGGGCCCATTTTAGAACATAAGCCATGCATGTGGGCCCAAGAACTTCATGCCCCCTTAGGTTTCTTATGTCTCCGACAGGGTGGGCCAGAGCCAGCCAATTATTATTATTGTTGAGACAGGTAAAACATATACATGATAAACATTTAAAACCATGTAAATTGTGAACTGTCCCAGCCCCTCCTCCAGAGACAAGCACCACGGTAAGTTTAGTTGTATTTCCCCCCATGGATGGTCTACACATATTTAAGCATGTATGTATATATTTTACAGTACATAAGGTATTACATTAAGGGCACATGCATTAAATATTGTTCTGCACTGTTTTCTTCCCATTCAATGATATATATTAGAGATTGTTCTATATCAGAACCGAAACATCTGGCTTATTCTTTTTAATGGCTGTATAGTATTCCTTTGTAAGAATGTACCATAATGTATTTAATTTGTTCTCCAATGATGGGCATTTATATCATGTCTAATTTTTTGCTAGTACAAATAATGCTGCAATAATAGCCCTTCATATTTTCCATCATGCTCATGTGCCTGTGTATCTTTGGGATAAATTCCTAGTAGTGGTATCGCTGGGTTAAAAGGGATATGCAGTTTTAATTTTGATAGTGCCATACTGCAAATCTGTTGGTTTTCACTGGTCAGGAACTGTGACAGCTCAGCAGCAACACTGGCTGCCTGTCACAGAACATTAAAGCTGTCAGACAGCATCTAGTCTACATCTGTTCATTTTACAGAGATGGGAAGGGAGGCATTCTGATAAACTTCTCTTATGTCTTATTACCTCAGCACCAATTATCATGTTGTTCAGCTCATTTCCATTTGACAATCATGTACCTTTGATTGTTTTCATATACTTTTCTATATCTCTAAGCACCTAGCACCTAGCTTAGCACCTAGACAATACCATCAGCTGCACTTACTGAGTGCTTACCATGCACCCACTAAACTTGGTGCACCTCATTCCATTAGTCCTCCTAAAAGCCCATGAGATTGATATTAATATCCCTTTAACCCACAGTGAAACTGAGGCTGGGGGAGATGAAATGACTTTGCCCAAGGTCTCTCGTGCCTAGGAAGTAGCAGTCAGGATTCCAACCCCATCTCTCTCCCATGTGCTAGCTCATTCCTGGAAATCACACTGCCCACTGCACGCACTCATGAACAATGTGCGGGCTCGAGAGGAGGTTCGAGCCTATCTCAAATAACAGCGCAGGGCAAGTTAAGTCCATCACACTCATTGGCACAGTTATTGGACAGTTATTAAAGCCCTCTCACTTGCCAGACAGCACCAACATCCATTTCCATTCCTGGCCATTTGCACTCTATTCCCAGATATTCAGAACTTAACTAAGCATTGGTCACTCCTCATAAATGTTTCATCTCTCCATGACATGGAGACTGTTTAATTTCTCTCACAATGGCCAACTTCAGATGCTATCTGCTACTAAGAGATGGCACGATTTTATAGAATTTACTAGCGAAAATCTGCTTTACTTGGAATCTTCTGCCCTCCAAATTATTATTGAAGGTCCGGTTAATGACTGATTATCTCAGACAATTTTATTCCTACTTTTACACAAATTCTTTGATGACTAACTTGTCAACTAAAGCTGATTAGAAAGGGTCTCTGATCAGGGAATTTTGTGAATTTAAGTCAAGTAATTAACACATATTACTGCACTTCTCTTTATGTGAGAACTATCAGGCACTATGGGTAAAAGTACCCCTCATACTGAAAACAATTTTTTTAAAAAAAGACAATCTCTATTCTTAAAAAGGTATTATCGGCTGGATATTAAAATTGTGCATGTGATGTTCACAAAAATATGAATGAGGATTTTCAGGATTGTACTATCTAAAATTAACAACTTGTACATAACCTTAATGTTCATCAATAAGTAAAGGTTTAAACAGAATCTAATACATTCCAACAGAACAGTAAGCTGCCATTTAAAAGCTTACATTTGTAAATTAGGTAGAGATATGGAAAATATTTTTCTAACATCGTGTGAAAGAACAGAATACAAACTAGCAGCCATGTTGTGGCTACAACTCTGTAAAAATGATGTAACTATATTGACAAAGGCTTGAATGGAACAAGCAAAAGTTACAATAGCTGGAGTGGCAAAATGGTCTATGGGTGGTTCATAATCGATTAACTATTGGAGTATTAGATTTATATATTTTAAAATATAAAATTAAACCCTATTACTATAAAAGATATGAAATATCTGAGTGCTTAAGGGAATCAGAGTTTAAGCAATAAACCTAGATTGTAAAGATATGTGAAGTGTGAGATCGCTCACCTGTTTGTATGACGATAAATACAAACACGGTAGGCCACATGAGAAGAAAAAAATCTTTCTCGGGAACAATCTGGGCTGGGAGTGGGTCTCACAAGGAAAAACCAGCCAAGTAAGGAATTCATCACTGCCTTGTCCGGCTCCATTACCGTCATCTTGTAATTATGCCTAAATCACTGCCCTCGATCCACGCTGGCCATGTCTATCACTGCCGTCTCTCCTGGGCCACACCATGGAGATGAGCCACGGACGCGAGACACTTTCCCCTCACATCCACAGTCTGAAAGTCAGTGCTCACATCTGTATGCCTCTTCTTTATTGCTTTTCATTAATTGCACAAGTTCTTTCCATTATAATCCAACTGTAAAAATCATATCCATTTTAAGTCTTTTCAGAAACCCACAAAAAATGGGATATAGGTTATAATTCTCTTCCCAAGTAAGAGATATGAACTCTCTGAGTCTAAGCTGACACTTTTTGGGGGAAATTTTTTTAAGCCACAGAAATCACACAATTCAAAATTGCTATTTGGCACAATACAGGAAATACAAAATAGTTAACAGTAAAAACCACTTGTTAATCTTGCCCAAGACTGTCAGGACATCTCCGGATCAATCGTTAGACTACTGTTGCCAATATAGTCTAGATTCTCTATTTTCCGTAAGAAACAAGAGTTAAGAAAACTGCTGTAGCAAGACTAAGGCTGATGCACACCATTGAGGTCATTCCAACCAATCAACTGGCTGCTTTATGGATAATTCCTAAAAACTAGTCTAATATGTATATAATTTTTTTTAACTGATAGGCTACTGTGGAGTCGGAGACGCAGCTTAAAGTTCCACTTTTTGCTGAAGAATAAGAGTTTGAAAACAATCTCTGATCAAGCCATAATATCACACCAGACTTTAGGCTTTCTAAAAACAGTTTAATCACCACATTGCATATCTCGCAGGATTTTTTTTTAATTTCACCATTAATCTTACTGTTTGGCACAATCTTTTAAAATAGAACATATGTGCATTCTCGAGCCAGTAATTCCACTCCTAGGTATATACCAAACAGAAACACACATGTGTTCACCAAAAGACACGTACTAGAATGTTCACAGCAGCACTGTTCACGAAAGTCCCAAACTGGAAACCACCCAAATACCCATTAGCAACACAATTAATAAATAAATTTGGTACATTTATACAATGGAATGCTATATACCAATGAAAATGAGCAAATCAAATGCAACAACAGTAAGAGGAATCTCACAAAAACGACATTAAGCAAAAGAAGCCACTCACAAAAGAGTATCTGCTGTATGATTCCATTTGTAAAACGTTCAAAAACAGGCAAAGCTGATCTATGCGGTGAGCAGTCAGGAGGTGGAGGAAAAGGAGTAACTGGGAGAGACTCAGAGCTTTTGGCTTCTGGAGCTCTTCTGTGTCTCATTTGGTGCTGATTACGTAGGTATGTTTAGTTTATGAAAATTCATCAAGCTAAACACTTATGTTTTGTATACTTGTCTTTTTATCTGTTATACGTCACTAAAAAGTTAAAAAAAAAAACAAAAAAAACTATACCCTTAGCCACTCTACCCAAAAGTCACCATTTTATGTATGTGTATTGCCATGCGGCAATATGGCAAAATTAAAATAATCCAAGTAACTTCATTAAGGTTGACAGGGTTTCACATATGTTGGAAACAAGAGCAAAAAGACATTAAATGAAAAAAATTTTTTTTAAAATTTTATAACACAACGAATATATGAATCCACAAGGACAGAAATCTGTTTGAAGTGGAAACAAAGATAAGAAAGGACGTGTGACTTCTGTGTGAATATCGGGTCTAGCTCTGCAGGACAAAGGGAAGGACAGGACCAGACAAAAGAAGGGAGAATAAAGACCCGAGGCCTGAGAAATTAGAGCCAGCCAGTGCAGAGTCGAAATCAACAAAGGGACAGCCTAGAAATGGACATGGGAGTGACACAAAGATGGTCTGATTGAACACTGGGCCCTGCTAATGTGTGGGAGACACACACTCACAAGGAGTCCAAGCAGTGACAGACCCAAGAACTTTGCTGAGCCACTGAAAGTGGACAGATATTAGGTGGCGTCAGTGACACTCGCTCAATTCAGAATGGAGAAAAATTCTTTTTTTTTTTTAAGAGAATCTTGAAAGTCATTTACAAAACCTCAGTCTTATTTACGCCAGATGATTTTAAATTTAAATGTGGAGCCACAGGTCTCAGTGGCAGGAAAATTCTGTAAAATACAATCTAAAATCATTCAGTCATTCATTCTTCCAATATTACCTGTTGAATGCTTACTCTGTGCAATATTTTGTGCTAGAAGTTACACAGGTGAACAAACAGGTCCAAATTCTACTTAAATAAGATGAGGCACACCATTTTGTAACAGGATAGCCCATTGCTAAATTCTTTAGTTCACTATAAATCTTATACCCAACTCATGAGGTTCTCAGCTTAGGGTAGTGTTTAAAGGCAGGGATCCTGTGATGGTTAGTTTTTTGTGTCAACTTGGCTAGGCTACAGCACCCAGGGATACAACCAAAGATTCATCTAAGTGTTGCTGTGCAGATGTGGTTAACATCTACAATCAGTTGACTTTAAGTAAAGGAGATTTTCCTTGACAATGTGGGTGAGCTTCGTACAACAGTTAAAAGGCCTTAAGAGGAAAACTGAGGTTTCCCTGAGAAAGAAGAAATTGCAGCCTAAGAGTGTACTATCAGCTCCTGCCCGAGTTTCCAGCCTAACCCGCTGATATTGGGCTTGCCAGACCCTGATATTGACATAAACCAACCCTGCTGGTTCTGTTTTTCTGGATAACTCTGGCTGATATAGACCCTAATCAGATGCCCTGGGCTTGAGGCTGGCCTCCGTCACTTCCCTACCTGGGTGACCTTGGTACCTCTGTTGCCTCATCTGTAAAATGCGAATAAAAATAGTACCTAACTCATAGGAACCCCCGCCCCTGCCCCCCTGCGGCACAGAGTGTTCTAAAAGCGTTTGTGAAATAAATAATTATTTCTGTATTTCTTAGCTGGAAAACTTGAGCTATCTTTATTCCCAACAATGTGCCCTCAACCAAACATGATCACTCTTTCCCACACCAAGACGGGAGAACAGGCTTGGAACAGCAGCTCTTTGCGAGTCACAGGTGCACAACTGTTCCTTTAGGTGGTGTGGGAGCAGGGTGAGACGCCAGGCTAATCCCACACAGAGGGATGACTCAGCAAAGCTGAGGTTAGAGCACTTCTGGAACTTTCTTAACTCTCCAAGTTCTCAGCTGCTAAAAGCAGCTGTGTTCTAAAGGCTACTTGGGGGAAAGACTCAGCACAGAGCTATTCCCAATATTCGCAAGAGCGGAGTTTCCGAAAGGGGTCCTCATCATTCCTTCTGTTCCCACTGCTGATCCTCTCTACGGCACCCTGCCCTTGGCCCCTTGGGATGAAAGATTAAATGGGGAATCAAAATGTTGTTTTTGTGGACACACATTCTGGGGAGAGGATAGGATGATAATGATGATGGCGATGATAACTAACATTTACTAAGCACTTCCTGAATGCCAGACCCTGCTCCCAGTACTGTATGTATCTTATGTACGTATGAACTCATAGAAACTTCGGAATGACCCCAGAGGTGGTATCTACTACGACCATCCTCATTGTACAGAGGAATAAACTGAGTCCCTGAGAGACAAGTAACTCCTGTAAGGACAGACAGAAAGTGGCTGAGGGGGAATGCGAATCCAATCTCTCTCCTGTGCATAAAGCTTCTGAGCTTGGATGGGGAAGCAGGGGGTCCAGTGGTGGGGGGAGGAGGGAGGCAAGGGACAAGTACAAACCAGGGCTGTGATTGTTGGGGGCGCTCGACAGGCCCAGGGTAAATCAATGCTTAAATCAATTTATTTTAAGTGAAACAAATTTTGAAGTCTGAAGTAGAAGAAATCATAAACCGTGTTCCTTTAGGAATTTCTCTAGTTGAAGTATAGAAATTGTGCTCACATTTTTTTTTTTTTGAGACAGAGTCTCGCTCTATTGCCCCTGGCTAGAGTGCAGTGGCATCATCATAGCTCACAGCAACCTCAAACTCCTGGGCTCAAGTGATCCTCCTGCCTCAGCCTCCTGAGTAGCTGGGACTACAGGTGCATGCCACCACAGCTGGCTAACTTTTTCTATTTTTAGTACAGACAGGGTCTTGCTCTTGCTCAGGCTGGTCTCAAACTTCTGGACTTAAGCAATCCTCCCGCCTCCGTCTCCCAGAGTGCTAGGATTACAGGCATGAGCCACTGCGCCTGGCTCCCATTTTTATACATAAATGTCAACGTTCATAAAAGATTCATATTATAGAATTTGAACCTTTCATCTCAATATAAAAAAGTTTAAGGCAATGTGATTTTGAAATTATCTCTCATTTGTTCACTAGTAGTGCAATAAAATCAAACACCCACTTACTTACATGAAAAATGGTAAAACATACTTAATTCTTATTTGCTTTCACATTACACCAATTTCTCCCTATAGGATTTCACATGGGCAATGATGTTCTGTGATCTAAGGATACTGTGAACTAAGTCTTAGAAGAGTTTTCTGAAATATTTTCTTTATCTCAGAAAACAAAAAAGGATACACAGCATCCAATTCTATCAGAAACTGGTAAATTTATATATCAGGAATACTGGGTCTCAGGTATTCTTGTCTAATACTGACTTCTCTGGCTCTCAATACTATCCTAAGCCCTAATTTAAAAGAAAAAGAACTGTAAAAACAATTTGCCTCCACCCCAGAGACATGCCCAGGTCATGATGTCCTTTGGCCTACAGTTCCCGGTGGCAAATGCAGGACACCACACCAGATCCTGGGTCAGAGGTGCTCTCAAGGGGGGGAAATTCTCAGATATCCATAGCAGAAGACAGGGAGGTAGAGATACCTCAAATGAAGTATACACCAAGTCCCCACACCTAATTTTGACCAATTGTGTAAATGTACCCTGCTATGTGTCTGATAGAAGCATGTAGCACGTTGAGAATAATGCCAGGTCTTCAAGTCCCATGAACATTTTTGTGTACCTAGCCAAGGTGCCCAAGCTCAGAGAGGCGGGGGTTAAGAATGGCATCCCAGAATTCTAGGGACATAAATCCCTTCTATGGGGCTACCTGTCTCTCCTCTTTCTGGGTTCTGTCTCCCAGGAGCAGCCCCAGCAGAAGGTGGGGGAATGCTGCTTTCTGTCCATCTTCTGTGTAACCCACACTGGGTCATCCCTGCATTCCTCATCTGTGGACTCCCCATATGAGGAACAGATTGGGTTGGATGCTCACAGAGTACCTTAAGAGGATTACACCCTTTTAAAAATTCCTAAAATTATTACAAAAAGAATAAACCAACAAAATACTCCCTCCTGAAACTTTTCCCTTTGGGTAATAACATAAAAACATGTTTCTCATTGGAGCTCTTTCACAAGAAAAACCCTTCATTGTCAAATTTCTGGCTTTCCAATGTTGGGATTTCTAGTTTTTACGTATTCTGGATGCACATGTTCAGATGTGTGTGTGTGTGTGTGTGTATATATATATATAATTTAGTTAAAATATACTTAAAACCATCCAATGAGCTATGTTCCAGCTAGTCCTCTAGACCAATTTTGTAAATTCTGAGAGGCAACTTCTTCTGACTTGCACTATCCTTTAAAACCAGCAAGACTTGGCCTACGGCTGATTTCCTGTGGCCAGTCAAGACACCCAGACAAGAAGCCTGCAAGTTGGCAACTACCATCTGTCCTGGGCAAGAGCCAACAGTTACATCACAGTCCCTAATGCACCAACCTGGTTAAGAAAGAAACCCCGGAGGTTTCAAGTCTGGATTAAGAAAGCCAAAAGGCACATCAGCTTAACTTAATGGCAAAGGTAAGTGACATCGATTAGTTTTCTATTATGATCAGTACTAGCCAAGTTTCCACCAGTCTTAGAACAAAAATCTTTGTCTTGCTTTTTTTTTAACAAATGATAATTTAAAAATAATAAACCTTATGATAAAAATCCACCTTTTACTTATCAGCTAACCAATTATCAAAGCAAACATGTAAAACAAAATTCTGGCTTTTGGCTGTCAGTTCGCGTGTCAAGGCACTGCAGCTCTGACTTGCAAGGTGTTCCGACAGACCGCAAGCGATTAAGTACATCGAACATCCAAAGCTCTGCTGAATCCCCATTTTCTGCTTCAATTCTGTTCATCTGCTTTCCCATGGGCAAGCAGCCACCACCTATCACGGAGCCACTCCAGTCTTAGGCCAGCAGACAATACGAGCGAAATCCGCGAAATCTGCAAAGGACGCACTGGCTTGGGTGTGGTCATTGGCAAAGGGAAACCCTGGTCCCGGGCTGCAGGCTCTAAAACCAAGAGCGGCACCCATGGCGGGTCATCTCTACGACCGCTCCTCCCCAATTTTACCACAATCCGCACCAGCCCAGACCGCTCCCGAAAGGAACGCACCGTAGTCCCTAGTCTTGGGCCGCCTAGGCAGACAAAGCCGGCTGCTCGGGGGAACCCGCTCTGCACAGAGGCGACCCCGGCCTCTGGGACTTGTGTCCTCGCCCGGCAGCCCCGCGCCACCAACCACGCCGGTCAACCGCATGGGGCGGGCGATGGCGCTGCAGCCAGAAGGCACCAGAAGCCGGGCGGCGGCTGTCTGCCGACCCCACAGGCTGGGGACCGCGCGACTCCCACCTGGAATTCCCGGTGGGGCCGGCTGCCCCAACGCAGACGCCAAAGAGACAGCACGTGCCGGAAGGTTTCTCCGGGAGTATTCTCGGCACCAGAAAACTCAACACTTGCGTTCCGGGGGACCCTGGCTCGTCGTCTGGCGGACACCAGTGTCGGCTATTGTTCTCCGGGTCTCCCTGGCGGGAGGTGTCCCCCATTCTGCCGCCCCGGCAGCATCTGCCGCCGGGCAAAGCCTTTCAGCTTCTCGGGAAAAGGGCGTTCCGCGGCGCTGCGGATGATCACAAAATCCTAAACGAGTCCCCACGGGCTTATTTCAAGTCGGGAGACAAAGCTCCTCGCCGAGCCAGCCCAGCTGAGTCCCGGATCCGCCATCCAGGGTCCCTCCAGCAGTCGGAGGACCACGCCCAGTCGGTCACCTGGGCCGCCGGGCCCCGGCCTGGAGCTGAGGGTCTTCGGGACCAAGATCCGCCTCTCAGGCGCCAGCCCCTTCCTCCGCCACAGCCCCCTCCCCAAGGGGACCCCTCCCCCGCACAGCACGGGTCTCCTCCTTCCCTAGTCGTCCCTCCTCAAGCCCAAGCAGGCTCCACCCGCCTGCAGCTCCCTCCCCTCCCCATTCTTTACCAGACCCAGCCTCGCCTCGCGCCACCTGCACCGGAGCTCCTTCCCTCGTTCCTCAGACCCGCCCCCCTTCCCCTTCCTCCCCAAACCCCAATACCTACTTCCCCCTCCCCCAGACCCAGTCACCTGTTCCCAGCCGTCCCCCTCTTTGCTCAAACCAAGGCCTCTGCCTCCGCCTCTCCCCTACCCGGCTTCTCTCCAGCTCAGACTCCAGCCCCCTCCCCAGGCCCAGGGCGTCGACGTCCCTAGCCCGCCGAAGTCGATGCTGCAGGGCGGGCTCCCGGGCTGGCTCCAGCGAAGGGACCCAGCCGGGCGCCCGCTCCGGGCTGGGCATCGGCAGGAGGCCTTTGTGGTTCCAGCAGGTGCCTCGGAGGCAGCGGGCGTCCTCCGCAGGCGTCTGCTCTGTTAGCTGGGCAGGTGCAACGGCCCGCCGGGTCTGGTTAAGGCTGGGCAGAACCCGGCCCGAGGCGAGAGGGCGGAGGGTGTGTGTCTGGGTGGTGTATGGGGACCCCGGACAGCGCCGATTCAGGGACCCGGCAGGACGGGCCCGCAGCCAGAGAAGCCCCCGCCCAGCCTACCAGCGGTTCACTGCACCTGGACGCTAGGTTAGGGCGCCTACAGTGTGCTAGGCGCGAAACCCCTTCAGCCAAGTCGCATCTTCACCCTAGTTCTTTGCAATCCACGAACACATATTAAACGCCTACTGTGAGCAAGGCTCCGCACGGCGCTCTGTTGGGCGTACAAAGAGGACCCGAGGACCCGAGGACCCGATTGGCACGCCCCAGCTAGCCCGATGGCCACCTCCCAATCCCAAATCACATATCCCGTCGCGTCGCCAGCAGCTGGGCCCCTAGGCGCACTCGGATCCCCGCCCTTTTGTGCGCCTCCCGGAGAAACAGAAAAGGGGAGAAATGGAGGTCTTAGCCCTAGGAGGGTAAGTCCGCCGCCCCCACTGCCATCACCCACTCCTCCGGGATGCTGAGGCTGCGAGGGTCTGTCGGTCGGTCGGTCTCTCCGTCTCGCCGCGGCGCCGGAGCTGCGGGTGCTCGGGGCGGCGGCGGCTGCAGGCACGCTCGCTCGTTGGCCGCCTTAGCGCGCCTAGCGCCGGAGTCCGAAGTGGCTAGCGGGGGAGGGGACGCGGGTGGGGGCTGGGAGCGGCCTCAGCCAATCACCGATCGGACGGCTCCTCCCCAGAGCTCCCCACCTCGCGCTAGCAGGTTAGGGGGAGGCGGGGACCGGCGGCGCCCCGCATCCTCGGCGTCGCGCGCGTCGCCGCCTTGGGACTACAACTCCCGAAAGGCCCTGCTGCAGGGGCCGGGGTCCGAGAGAGGACAGAGGGCGCGGCAGGAGAGTACGCTGACCCCCCTCGCGCCCTTCTCCGCGTTCCCTTGGGTTTCCATGGTGACTCACGACACTTCACAAAGCCAGAACGCGCTAATGCACTGGTCTCCAGGGAGGGATACGGGGAGGGTCCTGAGGCCACACTGCCTCCCCTCCCCCTGCAGGATCCCACCCGAGGGGCTGAAACAATGCCGCGGCCGCCTCTCCTCGGCTGCGGCCGAGCCTGCTCTGGGCCGGGCTGAGGCCGCCTGGTTCGCGCCAAGACCTGGTCCGACGCCGGCGAGATTGCAGGACGGATAGGGCAGGGTGGTCCCTATGGGAAAACTCTTCTGACGTACAAGTTGGACAGCCACTGAGGGCCACCTCAAGTTGCATCTGCGCCCTTCGAGATCTCGAACCCGGAGTTGGGTCTTTCGACGGTTAAGATGTTGCCCCGCGCTGCGCTGGGGCTTCTCCGTCCGGAGCGCTCGGGCCCAGCTGCCTGTCCTATTTCTGGCATCTCCTTTCAGAGGACGGTGAAGCCTCTGGAAAGGTTTTGTAACCCAATTTACATTCTTCACCTTTTTCTTCACGTTTGAAATATATACATAATTTACCCAAAACAACAAACCTAAAGAAAGGAGAGGGAGGATCATCACCGCTTTGTCCTACCTCCCTAGTTAATCCCAGCTCAAGCCTTTGCCGTAGATCTGTGTTATTTTCTGTAGTTGTAAGAATAGTTTCAAGACCGTTTAGTAATTTGCCTCTTTTCCCTTAAAGTCAGGCCAAAGGCGTGGCGACGCGGTGTTAAAATGCGGCCTCGCGTGCTCACCTCCAGCCCCACCCTGGGTCGCCGGGGGACCCTCGCGGGCTGCGGCAGAAGTCCCTCCCTTCCTGGGCTCCCCAGGGTCCGGTGGGGGTTAGGAGTCCCGGGCTGCCTCCGCCCACAGCCATGGCCCGGGGAGCTGTTCTCTCTGCGGGGCACATTCAAACAAAATGGTGCTTCACTACTCCTGGGGGCCCCTTTGCCCTCTCAGCAAAATCTACACGGGCGCAGGACCTGCAGAGCTCGCCAAAGCGGGTTCCCGCGGACTACTTACTCTGCCGTCCATCCCCGGCCAGGCTGACATATGGGGGACGCAGTTCTGGATTACCCTACCGGGTCTCCGCTTGTTCTGCCCTCCCTCGCTCCCCTCTGCATAATGTGAGTTTATGCAGGGAACTCCTAGATGAATGAGCGTAGGGCCCACCCCACAGCATCCCCAACCCAGGGGAGCGGGGGATGTGGCTGTGAAAACTGATCCGGTTTGGGGTACTGCCCCATCGACTCCTCAGGCTGGCCAGGCTCTGCCCGCACCAGGGATTTAGGCAAAATGGATTGAGCCTCCGGAAAGTGGCGTGGAGCGCCACGCGAGCTCCTGCTCGCGGAGTTCGCTGGCACCCCTCTCGGCGGTGCTGCGCTTTCTGCCTTAGGGAGAGGGAGTCCTCTAGTGGCAGTAGATGTTTTCTGCAGCGGTTAGCAGGCCACACGTTTGGATTCTTGCTGCTTTGCTTTCTTGGGCTACCTCCGCTGGTCAGAGTAAGGGCTGCCTTATGGTCATTGGTGGGGTGAAGTGCTTGAGCAATCCATAGCTCAATGTAACCTCCAGCTCCCAGGCTCAGGTGATCCTGCCACCTCAGCCTCCCAAGTAGCTGGGACTACAGGTGCAAGCCATCCTGCCCAGCTGATTTTTTTTTAAAAGATGAATCTACCCAGACTGGTCTTGAACTCCTGGCCTTAAGCCATCCTCCTGCTTCCGCCTTTCAAAGTGCTGGAATTATAGGCATGAACCACCATGCCTGGTGGCCTGGGACATTGAAAAAGTTTGCATGTAACCCTGAGGTTGCAAATATCATCAGTACTTGATTTTAATTAGTTTTTTTGCTTTTTTGTAAAATTTAGGCTCTCTCCTGAGAAGTAAAAGAGCATAGAGCTTGGAGTCACACATTTCTGAGTTGGAGTCCTTACTCCCCTCCACTCTCTGTCTACTTTACCTTGGGAAAGTGACTTATTCCATCTGACCCTTAGCTCCCCTCAGAACATGAGGGTCATAATACATTCTTTTAGCGCTGCGAACATTACATGAGGAAATGCATGGGCCATAGTGCACTGCCTGGCATAAAGCAGGCACTCAATGTAGCTATTGTTATTATTTATTTATTCTACAGAAAATGGTTATTGGACAGTGTGATGGATATAAGAATATGTGACACTCCCCACACTAATAGCCACAGAAAGCAATATATTGTGACAAAAAGCGATATGAAGTTCCTATTCTCAGGTCAGATACAGTAGGAATTCAGATGAGAAAGAAATCAGTTCTGGACAGACCGTCAGAGAATAGAGGAGCTAAAATATGGATTTCACCTGGACAGCTCTAAGGAGAGGTCTGAGACTTCAAGATGACGGAGGAAAAGCTTGTGGGTGGGGAAGCTGAGGGCTGTTTGGGAGACAGCTGAGAAGCCCTCCATGTCTTGAAAGTCAAGTCCACGAATGAGGGTGGTGGGAGTAGAAAGCGTATGGTAAGGTAGGCAGGTGTAGGGGCCAGACTTCACAAAGCCCACAGCTCCTGTTTTATATGAGTAAGTGTGTTCTGGATTCCAAATAGCCTTAAAGAACTTCAGATTAAGGGGTAAGATAAGGCTACCCTACAAGGAGGAGTGAGGAAAATCACACTTTCTGAACTCCTACTGTGAGCCAGGGTCTATTTGGTATTTTACAACGCATCATTCAATCCTTACAACTCCACGTAGCAGACGACACTGCTCCTTGCTTACAGGTGAGGACCTCCAGACTCAGAGCGGTTAAATAACTTGCCTGGAAAGTCACACTGCTCTAAGTACCAGAACCGAGATTCCAAACGCCGTCAGCCTGGTCCAAAGCTGAGGCCTTCCTGCTCCAGCACACCCTTCCCTACGACCCTCCAGAAGGCCGAATCTCCAGTGCGGAGAGAGACCGTGACGGTGAACAGCTCTCCAGGAGAGCCTGTGCCAAGCCCTTGGCACCCAGATGGTCCTTCTTCTGCAGTTCAACCTGCTCCTCCTCCCAGCGCCCTCTGGGAAAGGGGCTCTCTAACTCTGAAGAGCTTTGTATTAGGATTCCCCCTCAGCCTTTTTTCACCCTTTTTCCTCCTCATATTTCTCAATAACAACCCTGGTGTGGGGAAAACTTTGTGAAGTCTAGTTGGCCATTAAAAAAAAAAATTGAATTGTGAGCCAGCAGTTAAACCTCTGTATTCAGGGGAGTACCACAGAGCAGGAGCCAAAAAAGGAGCAAGAAGACAGATACATGGACATTGGGGGAGAAAGAGGGAAAGAAAGGGGGGCGAGAGAAAGAGAGAGAGGAGGACAACAGAAGCATGAAGATCTAAAGACATGGAGAGATCAGGTATACGAACAGAGATAGCGGGAAATGACACCAGGAGCTTCCAGACCCCAAGGCTGTGGCCACCCAGCCTGACACAGGAGACAGAGGGGGCTCAGGAGGGTGGCAGGGAGCCGTGCTTGAAAACATCAAAATAAATTTCAATGGCTTATCACTACCCTTGAAATGCTGAGGAGCTCTCCAAAAATTTAAATCATACTTTTTGGTCTAGGGAAGTTTTTTTTTTCTTTTCTGCTTTTATTTTTAAATTGCAAAGTTTAATTTTGAAATAAAAGTTTATCTTCTCTTGGAACTAGAATGGTCACGAACCAACATAAAGGAGGAATTGCTAGATGATTCCAGCTGCCCTGGCCTCACAGCAGAAATCTACAAGTCGAAATTTGCATTTATTTCACACGCATATAGAAATTCTTTAAGCCAAACAAACCTAGAAGTTGCATGGTCTCACAACTCACAACACTGGCATTATACAGATGAGGATAATGAGGCTTTGTTTTGAGCTCTTTTCTCCCTTAACAAATAAAATTCATTTGAGTATTAGGAAGAATAATAATGAGGACAAGAAACACAACTCAAATATAAACAATCACTTTCAGAGAACAAAAGAGTTACTTTAAGAGCCAGATCTTTAATCATCTTTTTGTCCCCACCTGTCACCCTGGGCAACACAGGCTGTTTTATTAAACCCCTGCCCGTGTGAGGAGCTGAGAACACCAGAAAAAGTCCCCTGGCCCATTCCCCCAAGTTGAGTTTTTATTTATAAAATGAATCCAAAGAAATAAGA
>CAUYSK010049740.1:0-22740 GCA_963575035.1 Avahi laniger | reverse complement strand
GCCTGATCGCTGTGGCCAGGACTTCTAGCACTATGTTGAATAGAAGTGGAGATAGTGGGCTGCCTTGTCTGGTTCCAGTTCTAAGTGGGAATGCTTTCAATTTTTCCCCATTCGGTATGATGTTGGCTGTGGGTTTGTCATCTAGGAACTTATATTAATTTCTAAACATTTCTATGATAGATTTGAGGTAGATTTCATTTTTCCACTTGATTTGGATAGATTGGGTTTGTACATGTTTATAACATTTATTATAATGTTTTTTGAGGGGGTTACAAAAGTAACCTGACAGCACAAATAGGAAAATGAAAACCATATGTAACCCAATGAGCTGGAATTAACAGCATTAATATTTTTAGTGTACATCTTGGGAGTTTTTTCTGTGAGTAATTTGAATATATGTATTTTTAACAGCCTGTCATTATTTTACTTTGCGTCCCTGGCAGACGGTCCGGAGCAGGAGGTTGGGGGTAGAGGTCTCTGAGGATGGAGCTTGTGGACTCTGTGGAATTGAAGTGTCCTTGTGGAGAGTAACACTTGCCCTGAATGAGCCATTGTTTTGCCCTTCTGATTTAGATCAAAGTGTCTAAAAATTTACATCTAGTGTTGTCTTTTTTTGCCTAGAATGTCATGGCTTCTTTTATGCTTGTAGCATAAGCATAAGTTTCAGACTCAGACATTTTCATATGCCTTATTTTCTGAAACCATGTATTTGACATCATCTTTATAGTAAAAGATGATTTAGCTGTTTTTACACCACAGAAAATACGTTAAAGGAAACGGAGACTTTATCTGAAGTAGGTTCCATAGCTTGCAGCTGTCACCACTAAAGGATCTGTTCACTTGCATTGATTGAATAGTTTTATGCCTGTTCCAGGAAGTGCAGAGTGGTAGAGAAAAGAACTTAGCTGCTCATTGTGCTCTTTCCTTTTCCATGTACACAATTCTTGTCCAGTTGTTTCAGTTTCAAACACTAACATTAAAATGTCCCCTTCTTTACAAACAAGGCATACTTGGCAGTTGAGTAATGAGGCTTCCTTTTTAGAGGTCATTTCATTTGGTGTACAATTCACGCCTTTGTCATTGAAACTATAATTCTTGAATTTGGCGCTTTTTCTTTTTGTCTGTGTGTTTTATTTAAAATTCAGTCAAAGCTGGAAGAGGCCCTCAACCTGGCAACAGAATTCCAAAATTCCCTACAAGAATTTATCAACTGGCTCACTCTAGCAGAACAGAGTTTAAACATCGCTTCTCCTCCCAGCCTGATTCTAAACACTGTCCTTTCCCAGATAGAAGAGCATAAGGTAACTGTGACATTATGGTATTGCCTTCCTTTTGAAAGGAATGCTCCTTTATCTTAAGCTTAAAAAAAGCAATATTGTTCCCTCAGGTTTTTGCTAATGAAGTGAATGCTCATCGAGACCAAATCATCGAGCTGGATCAAACTGGAAATCAGTTAAAGTTCCTTAGCCAAAAACAGGATGTTGTTCTGATCAAGAATTTGTTGGTTAGTGTCCAGTCTCGATGGGAGAAGGTTGTCCAGCGATCCATTGAAAGAGGTCGATCACTAGATGACGCCAGGAAGCGAGCAAAGCAAGTAAGTTATAAAAGAAAGATATTAATTTATCAGACAACTTTGGGCTGCATACATCAAGTCTCTGGAATGGTTTTCATACACATGTTGTATAGTTTACACATTTGTTCCTGTTGTAACTTATTTCTTATATAATTTTAGTTCCATGAAGCCTGGAAAAAACTGATTGACTGGCTAGAAGATGCAGAGAATCACCTGGACTCAGAACTGGAGATATCCAATGACCCAGACAAAATTAAACTTCAGCTCTCTAAGCACAAGGTGAAGCGGTTCAGTGCTCTTAAGTCCTGAGCTTGGTATTCACTAAAGTTTATAGCTTGCTAAAAAGAAAAATCAGAGGTAGTCAAAAGAAAACCAGTTGGTTAAAAAGTCAAGATGATGAAGCTAGGGTTCCATTTAGACATCTGACTAACCATTTTTGTTCTTTTAAATAACAATTTAAACAAAGTGGTTAAGGGAGTAACCAATTAAAGCTGTAGGCTTTTAGAAATTGTCAAGTACTGCTGAATATGGCATAAACAAAAGATTATAAATTTCTGCCCGGACATGGTGACTTATGCCTGTGATCCCAGAACTTTGGGAGGCTGAAGTGGGAAGGCTGACTTGAAGTCAGGAGTTCAACACCAACCAGAGCAACATAGTGAGACCCTGTCTCTATTTTTAAAAAACACAAATTAAAATAAAAAATTATAAATTTCTTGAGGATAAGTTGTTACTAATTTTAATTTGAAAAGTAATGATATTTAAAGTCTGGGTGCAGTGGCTCACAACTATAATCCCAGCACTTTGGGAGGCCGAGGCAGGAGGATTGCTTGAGGCCAGGAATTTGAGGTTACAGTCAGCTATGATCATACCACTGCACTCCAGTCTGGGCAACAGAGTAAGACCTTGTCTTCTTTAAAAAAAAAAAAGAAAAAGAAATAGAGATTTTCATTCTATATTTGGTTTCTAGCCTGAAAACTCAAATTTCTTTGTTCCAAATCAAAATGTAATCTGACTTTTAACATGTTTTTTTCTTTTCTTTCTGGAAACATAGGAGTTTCAGAAAACTCTTGGTGGTAAACAGCCTGTGTATGATACCACAATTAGAACTGGCAGGGCACTGAAAGAAAAGACTTTGCTTCCTGATGATACTCAGAAACTTGACAACTTACTGGGAGAAGTCAGAGATAAGTGGGACACTGTTTGTGGCAAGTCTGTGGAACGGTGAGCATGAATGTCCCCCTTCAGGGGTCTGTTTGGGATCCCAAAGTAACTAAGAGACTGTTACTAGATTCTATAAAATGGTGATAAAGATAATGTATCAGTAAGAGGTTTTATACCATCTTAATATCTCCAGTTAGTTCGAAGAGATTTATGAAGTAATTTGAGTAAAACATACTAAAGTTCTCATTTTAAACTGGAACCTTTCTGTATTAGAAAGGGAGAGGTCCATAAAAATCAAGCCAACAGTAATAGAAGATCAGTAACTCTACAGTATTTGTGAATCGACAATTTGTATTGCCAATAGTTGTCTTACTGAACACTCTCACCATGTCAGACACTGTCCAAAGTCTCTGTGTCATTACTTCATTTAACCGTAATAATATGTGACTTTTACTGAGCAAGTACTACTGAATATGTGCCAAACAGTGCCTAATAATCATTTAATTCTCATACCAACCACCAAGGTGAGAACTGTTTTTATTCCCATTTTACAGATGAGAAAACGATAACAAAGAGGTTCTTAACTCCCCCAAGTTCACTCAACTACTAAGTGGCAGAGCTGAAGTTTGAACCTTAGTACTTGGTTCTGAAAGTTGTACTTTCATCCATTCATGCCCACTATGCTATGCTAAAATTATAATATCTCTGTACTATTTGTACTCCAATTTTTGTTTTGATGAGGCTACTGAGATTCAAAGAGGTGAACAAACAGCTCGGGATCACACAACTGGAGTAGAGCTAGGAGCTAACTCCTGACCAGTACCAAAACCACCACCTGTCCTTGGAGTGGTTAAAGTAATTAATACAGACCGTGGGTTGTTAGGGTGTGCCCATGTGTCATTGGACTGTAAGATGCCTTTGGGCATCTATGCCTGTCCCCTGTACTACACTTAATCCTTTCCTAAGAGAGGTTTGATTAAAAATGTCTCAGCATCCCTCTTAGTCACTTTTTTACTATTTCTAACTGTTATAACATGGAAGTCACTTTCTGTATAGAGCTCAAGCAATATTTCCGTTTAGCAGACAGAATTGTGGGCCATTCATAAAAAGAATTCCTAAAAATGGTGGGGTTTGTGTGCATTTCTTAGGCAGCACAAGTTGGAGGAAGCCCTACTGTTTTCAGGCCAGTTCATGGATGCTTTGCAGGCCTTGGTCGACTGGTTATACAAGGTGGAACCACAGCTGGCCGAGGACCAGCCTGTGCATGGGGACCTCGACCTTGTCATGAACCTCATGGATGCCCATAAGGTAAGGGGTGAGATCTGGGCTACGCGAAGTACAAAGCTATAGGGTCTTCTGCCTACATGTGCCCTCTGCTCGGTGTTAACCATCTAGGGGAGAAAGCCTGACAGCCTGTGTCTCTGCTTGTCAGAGAGGCAGCTCCTTGTTCTGTGTGTTTAAACAAACTGTTGCTGGAATTCTGCATCAGTCATAAAGAATTTACCAAAATTGGTTTGATTCAGATTTGGCAACATGCAAACTTCACTTCAAGGTTCCCCCTCTTCCTGCTTGTCTCTCTCAGTTGAATCACAAAATGAATTTAAATTCAGAAGGAAATCCTCAAGATAATCTATTTCTACTGACTCCTAAAATGGGAATGAGTGATTTTGTAAGCCACTTAGGAACCTAACAATCCTTAATAACCCCACGTACACCAAAATTTAGTATAATCTACACCTGTCATGTTGAACTGTATGATATCCTGTTTCAGCACAAAACATTTAACTTTACTTGAAATTACAATGAATTTTTATTTTTGGCACAGCAAGTGTGTTCTTATTTTATCTTGGTAATTCTGAAATGTTAATATAATCATTCCCATTTTACAGATGAGGAAACTGGGACTCAAGCAACTTATTCAAAATCACCTGAGCTGACATTTAGAGCCACATCTTCTAGTCGTTCTTTGTCATACATCTGCATCCCTCTGTGTATAAAAGACTCGTGATTAGACTCTTCCAAAAAAATAATTACTTTTTCTGTGGTCTTGCTTCTTGCACTTAAATTTCTCAATCTAATTCTGTTTTCTAGGTTTTCCAGAAGGAGCTGGGGAAGCGAACAGGAACTGTTCAGGTCCTGAAGCGGTCAGGCCGAGAGCTAATTGAGAATAGTCGAGATGACACCACTTGGGTGAAAGGGCAGCTCCAGGAACTGAGCACTCGCTGGGACACTGTGTGTAAACTGTCTGTTTCCAAACAAAGCCGACTTGAGCAGGCCTTAAAACAGGTAAGAGTCATGTGCTGTGCCAACCCAAAGGAGTGAATCTGAGCAAATTCATTTTAGTGTATTAGGATCAGTTCCAGCCAGTCTTGAAATAAATATAATAAAGTCAAAAATTGATAGTCTGAATGTTCTATAAGACTGTCACACTCATTTGTATTAGCGAAAAAAGGAATTCAGTTGATTTGCAAAGATCTGCAAATGAAGGATGAGCTTTGTGGAGCTTTGATAAGGCCAAAAGCCTGTGGTACACTAAAGAGCTCAGTCCTAGACCCTTTCCCTGGCATGCGCCGGTGTCTAGGACTTCAGCTGTAGAGAGAGGTTCAATCTTTCATGCTTGGTTATTTCAGGCAGAAGAGTTCCGGGACACAGTTCACATGCTGTTGGAGTGGCTTTCTGAAGCAGAGCAAACGCTTCGCTTTCGGGGAGCACTTCCTGATGACACAGAAGCCCTGCAGTCTCTCATTGACACCCATAAGGTAATCCATCCATGGGGTTCATGACCCATGTTACTCACCATGGTGACACGTGGCTCCCCACCAAATGAAAGCAGCTCTTGCTCGGAAATACCAGACCTCACATGAAAAGGAATAAAATAAGAATGAGCCTAGCTCATTGGTTTAGCAGGAATGAGAGGGAAATGATTGGTGGGTTTTATAACACCTTAAACATCATTTATTCATTCATTTTTACAAAAGGAATACATGTTATTTGTAAAAAAAATTTAAAAACGTGATATCATGTGAAGAGAAATATGGACTATTTCATCTTACTACTCACCTGTACCTGCCTTTGTTTGACTTTCCGTATGTTATTAGCTTTGGGCTCCGAGTTGATCCCCCAGAACTACCTACCAAGCTGTAGAATATAATGCAGTATCTGGGGCCTTGGTTTGTTTGTCTCAATGAGGTGGGAAATGTTGTCCCCATTTATAATTTTTGTGTTACCCACCCAGAGATTTTATTACTTTTTTTTTAGTGACAGGGTCTGACTCTTGTCACCCGTGCTAGGGTACGATGACATGATCATAGCTCACTGTAACCTCAAACTCCTGGGCTCAGGTGCTCCTCCCACCTCAACCTCCCAAGTAGCTAGAACAACATGTATACGCCACCATGCCCAGCTAATTGTTTAGGTTTTTTTTTTGTAGAGACAGGGTCTTGTTATGTTGTCCAGGCTGATCTCAAACTCCTGGCCTCAATCCTCCTGCCCCAGCATCCCAAAGTGCTGAGATTACAGGCCCACCCAGAGATTTTAATCTTTTGTCATTGTATTCTGTCATGGGTATTTTAAAAATATTATGATACTTCATAGCTGTCATATTTTTCCAAGACAAATATGTTTACAAATATGGAAATGAATAAAAACAGGATTAAAAAAGGAGAGAGAAACTAGCTCAGAATAGGAAAGGGGGCATTCCTCTGTGTGTCTGTAGTCTTTGTTGTTATCTGTAGCAGAGAAAGTCATTCTTTTGTAAACCCCTCACCTTCCCACATCTTTTAGAACTGGAAAGAAAATGCCAAAGATACCTAAATACCGGCTTTTAGAAGTCTGTGTAAACACATGGAAGAAAAAGATACACTGAAACTTTCCCCCTCCTCAGTGTAAACTAACAGTGCTGCTGAAGTAGATTTCTTAAGATTTTGTTTTCCAATGTTTTTGTTTAGGAATTCATGAAGAAAGTGGAAGAAAAGCGAGTGGATGTGAACTCAGCGGTTGCCATGGGAGAAGTCATCCTGGCTGTCTGCCACCCTGATTGCATCACAACCATCAAACACTGGATCACCATCATCCGAGCTCGCTTTGAGGAGGTGAGTCACAGTTTTAGAGGAAGACTACACACACCCAGTAAAATGGGATTATAGTGATAAAATACTACAGAGCTTGCTTTCTTTTTTCTCCCAGATAAGGAATATTTTGTCCACTGTGAATATCTCAACAAAAATTAAGTTAGCATTTTAGTAAAGACTTTTCTTGTAATGTGCAGCAGTAGTGTCTTCCAATGGACATGTCATACACAGTGCTTCCCTCCTTCCTGAGAAGTCCTGTGTGTAATAGGAAGCACATTTGGCCCTTGGACAACACGTTTTGAACTACACAAGTCCACTTATACGTGAGTTTTTTTCAATAAACACAGTCGACCTTCAGTACCAGAGGGTTCCACATCAGTGACCAAACTCAGATTGAAAATACAGAGTTCTCAGGATGTGAAACGCACTTATGTGGAAGGCTGACTTGCCACATCCGCAGGTTCTGCAGAGCCAGCTGCAGGACTTGAGTATGCACGGATTTTCGTATCCACAGGCTGTCCTGGAACCAGTCCCCCATGGATACCAAGAGACAACTGTACTCCATTGGCTTTTAGGAGAGCCGATTTCTTATTCTAGCTCTTACTCCAGCTCTGTTACTGGGGTAAGAATGAAGCCTCTTGACTGCTTGGGTGGTCTCTCCTCTAAAAAGTCATCGTGAGGATTAGATGAAAAAGGGCTTTGGAAACAAGATCTGCCTGACTGGAAAAGGCCATGGTTTCCTTCTTTCTCCACAGGTCCTGACATGGGCTAAGCAGCACCAGCAGCGTCTTGAAACGGCGCTGTCAGAGCTGGTGGCTAATGCTGAGCTCTTGGAAGAACTTCTGGCATGGATCCAGTGGGCTGAGACTACCCTCATCCAGCGGGACCAGGAGCCAATCCCTCAGAACATCGACCGAGTTAAAGCCCTTATCGCCGAGCATCAGGTATCTTAGCCCTGTTGTGTGGTCTCTGGTGTTCCCTGTGTTGGCCATGGAGCCCATTACCTTTGCCCGTGGCTTAGTTTTAATTGCTGCTTAACATATTACCACAGATTCAGCAGCTTAAAATAGCACACGCTTATCTCATAGTTTCCATAGGTCAGGCATCTGCACATGAGTTAAATGGGTCCTCTTCTTGGGGTCTCACCAGGCTGAAATCAAGGGAGCAGTCAGTACTATAGCATCATCTGGAGTTCGAGGTCCCCTTCCAGGCTCATTCAGGTTGTTGGCAGAATTTAGTTCCCGGTGGTTATAGGACAGAGGTCTCCATTCTCTTGCTGGCCCTCAGCTAGGAGTTGCTCTCAGCTCCTAGAGGCCCCCTCAGGTCTTAGCAACACAGCCCTCTCACTGTGTTTTCACAGTCAGCAAGAGAATTTGTCTAAGGTACTATATGGAATCTTACAGAATGGAATGTAATCAAAGGAGTGAATATTCCATCATTTTCACAGGTGTTGTCCACACTCGCGAGGAAGGGATTTTACACCAAGAGTGGGAGGCTTGGGGGGGGCCATCATAGAAGTCTGCCTGCCACACCCTGGGTTTTTGTTTTTTTTTTTTTGACCATCTGAGCCCAGGGCCCACTGGCCTATCCCCATTACACCTGGATTCAGAAGGATCTCTTGCACAAATCCAGAGATTGGCTAAGCTAATACATCAGACTAAACTGAATGAAGAAAGCTCAGTTGAGCTATCTTCATAATATATCTTTAGAAAACAAATATGGTTTTTTACCATGAAAATTTACAGTGATTGCAAGCATGGATCTTACTTAGTTATACTGCAGACAATATTGTCTTTTGTGAGACCTCCCTGTACAGACAGTTCAACTTTGTGATAGTATGAAGGCAACACGCGTTCAGTAGAAACCATACTTTCAATATCTATACAACCATTCTGGTTTTTACTTTGAATACAGTATTTGATAAGTTACATAAGATACTCAAAACTTTATTATAAAATGGGCTTTGTTTTAGATGATTTTACCCAACTGTAGGCTAATGTAATTGTTCTGAGCACGTTTAAGGTAGGCTAAGCTATGATCTTTGGTAGGTTAGATGTGTTAAATGCATTTTTGACTTAAGATGTTTTAAACTTATGATGGTTTTATCAGGATGTAACCCCATTATAAGTTGAGGAACATCTGTCCTTCCTATGAGATACACCTGCACTGACACTTTCCCTCCTGAGATACTTTCCCTCCTATCTTCCTATTGAAGACCAATCCTTCTCCTTTCTGTTATCCCCTCCCCTCTGTGCCCTCAACCTCTCTCTGCCTGCCTCCTCTTTCCTCAGTCAGCCACCACAGAAGCCTGTGATGTGTCTAGAACACTCCCTTTCTTCTACCTGCTACATCTAGCCAATCACCAGGGCTTGTCCTACATTCAAAATACTTACTGGCTCCATCTTTCCTGCCATGGCTGTGTTCCTCACCGTGTTCTACCTCAACTACTGCATTAGTTTCCTGACCTATCTCCTCACTGCTGGTCACTACCCTTCCCACTCCACCCCCGCATCACTCTCCCTTCTACACTGAAGTCAAAATAATAGCTTCAAAACAAAGATCTGATTGTATTTCTTCCCTGGATCAGAATCGTTCAGTTGCTCCCCATTGCTCTCAGAAGAAAATCCCAATCAGCCTGACATAGGGCCTTTCATGATCTTTCTCCTGCCTATTTCTCCAGTCCCACCTCTTGCCACTCCTCTGATGGCATCTTCTGCTTAGCCAGTGAGTGGAAGGGTCCTGGTCCACAACACTGTCAGGCGTTCCTGGCTCTGCCCAGGCCTCACCCTCTGCAGGGACTGCCCTCCTCTGTTTGACTAATTCTTCATCCCTCGGCAGCTCAGTCCCAGTCCCGACTTCCAGGCAGCTTTTCCTGCCACCACAGACTGTGAGGTACCCATCCTAGGTCTTCCCTTGGCACCCTGTGTGGCCTTCAGTGCTCTTCTTGGTTTTTATCACTCAGCTGTGAGGGCCTTGAAGTCAGAGGCCATGTCTTACTCCTTCCGGTCTAAAGATACAATGCCTTGCTCAATGAAGGTTCTTAACAGGAGTGAGGAAGTGTGCAAGGGCACTGTCACTCGGTCAGTCTGTCATGGGCATGGCATTTGTTAGTAAGAAGTTGCCTGACCCCAAGAAAACTCTCAACTATTTTTCCTATTTCTTGTGTTTAACAGATGTTTATGGAGGAAATGACTCGCAAACAGCCTGATGTGGACCGGGTCACCAAGACATACAAAAGAAAAAATATAGAACCTACCCATGCGCCTTTCATCGAGAAATCCCGTAGAGGTAGCAATATGTTTCCATCCTGCTGTGTTAAGATGCTTCATTCCTGCTGGTTGAAGATGAGCACTTTCCAAGGGCTGATCAAGAAATTTTTTTTCTATTTTAAAAAGCCATATTGGATTTGAACCAAAATCTCTTTTTTTGAAACTCACTTTTCTTATGCTGACAGACAGGAGCTATACTCCGTTTTCTTGGATTGGTATAAAATGATGGGGTGGTTAAGCCTGTTCTTTAACTGTTCTTTTCCATCTTTTTGGTCCTCAGCACTAGCTACTTACATTTGGTTTGTCTAATTCATTCAAAAATAAACAGCTCCTGTAGAATCCATTGCTTTTCTAGTTGGATTGACATGTCCTCAGTTCACTAAGGTAGGACGGAGTTGGCTGGAGATATGTAGGAGACAGATCAGTACCTGTTGGCTAGAGAGGAAGATCAATAGTTTTGGAATTAGTACTCTGCCACATCTAAATATTGCCAAGTCCCGTATTTCTTTTCTCAGTAACTAACTGGATATTATTGTAAAGATCTCAGTTCAGACATAGAGCTATTTCTCTTTGTGGACTGACAAAACCAGCAATTCTAATCTTGTGATTATTTTTCCTTTTAGGGAAGTCCTTGAGTCAGCCCACACCTCCTCCCATGCCAATCCTTTCACAATCTGAAGCAAAAAACCCACGGATCAACCAGCTCTCTGCCCGCTGGCAGCAGGTGTGGCTGTTAGCACTGGAGCGGCAGCGGAAGCTGAATGATGCCTTGGATAGACTGGAGGAGGTAAGATTCCACTGAGTGGCCTTCTCTGGAGGGAAGTGTTCTTATCAAAACACAGCCTTTCTGAGGCTCTCTTACCTGTGTGCTTTGACCCACTTCTTCAGAAGTAGAAACAGACCTTTTTCCTTGAGGCCTCTGGGTAAGAAAAGACACATTTGTAAGAAAACCACTCACAGCAGAGTAGGCTGAAGCATCTGGTTATAGAAAGTAAGAAACTAGCCAGTCCCTGTGAAGGACCTGATCCTCCTCAGCACCGTGCTGTGGTTGAGAATTAAGAACATAGGAAATTCATCTCCAGATGTGCAGCATAGCACAAAAATGACCATTATTGATCCCTTCATGTAAAAATATGTACTGTACAATTATGAAAGAAAAGTAATTTTTTATGATCTTATTATTTTATTAGTCTTCCCTAGCTCACAAAAAGCAAAGCTATTTTGAAGTGTCATTACCCAATATAAAAAATATATAGTGCTACATTTCCCACTTTCCAAAACAAATCTCTAATATCTTTTATATTTCTTTATTTTTGCATATCAAAGCAGCTATGCCTGGAAGTGAGTGTTCTGTGTTTTTTTGTTGTTATTTCCATAGGTCAGTTGAGTTGTAAGCATATTGGATTCTTGGCACTTTTTTTCCCCCATTCCTTCCAACTTTGGAGTTTGAAAGACCAGGGGGGAAAACTGCTGCACTGTTTAAGTCATTCTGAGTATATATCACTAATGTAGTCCAAGTAGCTGGAATCGCCTTGCCCACTGCAACAGGTCTGCTGTTTTCTATCAAGGCCAAATACTTAACATGGAAGTCAGATGGGCAGTTTGCTCCCTTTGGTGCCATTCCAAAGAAATATGCTTGGGCGCAGGGTTGTGTTCCTAATGCTTCCATCCAGAACTCAAATTTTCTCATAAAAGTCTCAGAAAATAGTGGGAAGCATGAGCCTCCTGATGTGGGCCATATGTGTGATTATAGTGCAATGTAAGTGATGAATGCTAACGACCTCCCTTCTGGGATAGAATCTATTCCTTACATCTAAGAGGATGATCCTTTCAAAAGCCCAAAGGGAAAGCAAGGCTGGCTTCACCCATTCTCATTCTACGTGCTCTGTATTTTTCATGGTGGTTGTTCAGTTACTGTTTCTCCTGCTTCTCCATCATGCCGCAGCTTTTGTAAATAGTCATGGCTTTAAGTTAAGGAGCCAGATTGTGCCCTCACAAAAGTGACAACACGTAGATATCATCGTTGGTGCCCTCTGGAAGGCCTGCATGGCTTACTGGTGTCTGAAAGTTTTGGTATGCTGTGGGCAGCTTCAAGAGCCAAAACAGTAGGTCTTACTGATACCTTTGATTTCTGTCTAGTTGAAGGAATTTGCCAACTTTGACTTTGACGTCTGGAGGAAAAAATACATGCGTTGGATGAATCACAAAAAGTCTCGGGTGATGGATTTCTTCCGGCGCATTGACAAGGACCAGGATGGGAAGATAACACGTCAAGAGTTTATCGATGGCATTTTAGCATCCAGTGAGTCTAGTCATAATTCCAAACGTCACACCTGGATTCCTTGCACTTACTCTGTAGATGCTGTAATATTCTGGCTGAACAGTCTTTGTGAAGTTAAAGGTGTAACCTTGGAGAAGAAATAATGTAACTGCTTATTAATGGTGGTCTATCATTTTGAAGGAGAAAAGAATCTCATCTCACCGGAAATAAAAAAAGCGGGTCTGTTTGATGCATTGGGGCAAGATAAACACGTTTGAGATATCAGTAAGGAGCTACTTTTGTGGATGATGAGGTTCTAAGTAACATGTTTTAAAAAATAAGCTTTTCATAAAAGCAGTTTCTTACATCTGTGTAACAGCTTACAAAGTATATGATCTGCTTCACTTTTAGCAGAAGAAATAATTGAGGCATAAAGTAGTTAAGTGACTCACCAAGATCACAAAGCACTTCTCACAGTTGTACAACTAAATGTGGGATGGTCCGGGAAGGCCTGACTGTGGAAGTGATAGTTGAGCTGAGATGCAGCCACGTGAAAATTTGTGGAAGAACTAGAGGCAGAGGGCTACAGAGACAGAAGGTACAAAGCACTGGGGTGGAAGTGAACTTGCCACTTTCCGGGAATGGAAGGGTGAACATGGCTGGAGTGTCAAGACCAAGGAAGAGTGGAAAGAGATGAAGTTGGAAGGATAGGGAGCAGCGAGTTAATGCAGGGCCTTGTAAGCCATAGTGAGGAGTTCAAATGTTACTGTAAAGGTAGTGGGTTCAGCTGGGAAACAGTATGATCTGATTTACGTTTTAGTAAATCACTCCAGCTCCTATAAATAATCACACTTCTCTTTGGAAAGCAATTTAATAGGAATCTAAGACAGTAATCTAAGCAAAGGAGTAACTTCATACTATTTCAAAATGTCACTATTCTGAAATAATCTGAACATCCAATACTAGTAGAGTGGATAAGCAAATTCTTAAGTTGATTGATAGATCTGTGGGTGGTTGTAATATTACATTTTTGCATTTTGATGTATCTGAAATGTGAAATACTACTTTTTTGTTTAATGTATGGGGGTGGGGTGGCCTATAAAAAAAAACACCAAAAATGTAACTGAATGGTCTCTGGATGCTGTATTTTTGGGTGACTTTTATCTTTTTTATAGTTTTATCTCCTAGCTTTTGTAAAGCAGACATGCATTTGCTTTGCAGGAAAAATCGAGCATAATTTTTTTTCTTTCAAGTATTTATATAACTACCAACCAAATAAGCCTTCTTAGTTAATGTTTCAAAATGTGATTCCTTTTCTCCAGAGTTCCCCACCACCAAGTTAGAGATGACTGCTGTGGCTGACATTTTTGACCGAGATGGAGATGGCTACATTGATTATTATGAATTTGTGGCTGCTCTACATCCCAACAAGGATGCTTATCGACCAACAACCGATGCAGATAAAATTGAAGATGAGGTATAGGAAATAATTGTATTTTGAGTACATCTTTGACCATAGGTTCATACTGTCCTGAATTTGGTTGGGTGCAGTTATCATATTAGCCCTTTGACTTGTCGGGAGGTGATTATTTGGAGTTTTGTTCTGGGATCTCCTTTTAGACAGCATTTCAAAGAGCCCCGAGTGATCTTCACTTGAGATCACTCAAGTGAATCGTGTCTATATGGAACTCTAAACAGAGAACCTTTCCAGGGTACCATACTCATCCTGGTTCAACTATGTTGCTTAGGATGAACTTGTCTCAATCCTGAATGTTCTACCTCAGAATCCAGGGAAGTGTTCTTCAAATGTAGTATTTAAGGGGTGAAATGTAATGTTTCAGATGATGTGTACCTGCCATGCTTTTTGCCTAGTTTAAAACTGTATCACATTGAAACTAGCAAATTCATTAGTACCGCATAGAAATCCTAACATCGTTGGTAACAGATCTTGGGAAGGGAAAGGCAATGGGGCAGGTCTTGGAAGTGGCCTTGGAATATACCAGGTCTGACTTCTGGAAAAATCCCAGGCCCCTAGGTTGAAAGTGAGATCAGTTCATATTTCGTTATTAGTCATTTGATTTCAATGCATGCATATTAGCGCTTTTCTCTGAAGGAATTTTGAAGCAGGATAGAAGAATGTGTTGTATAGTTACTTGGAAATTTCTTTCATGCCTTTTCTCTCTCAGTGTCTTAATTATTTTACTTAGTAAGAGCAACATATATTAATTTGAAACAAGATAAATGCATATGTCAAAAGCCTGAAATGTCTAAAAAAATGGATAATGATTAGCTTCTCTGTTTATATGTAAAGACTTTTTGTTTCTCTAAATAGGAAGTCTTGTTCTACATTTTTCTTTTTGTTCGCAACCAATAGGTCACCAGACAAGTGGCTCAGTGCAAATGTGCAAAAAGGTTTCAGGTGGAGCAGATCGGAGAGAATAAATACCGGGTAAGGAAGAGAAAAACCAGTCCTTCGTGGTGGCTGCTTCCCTTATAGTCTGCTTGATGATCTTCCCTTCTCATTACTGATGATTGGAGGCCCAGAGCCCATAGGACTTGAGATGCGATCACTCTCTGGCCCTCATTTCTATAGATGCCAAATGTCAGGTGTCCTGTTCATCTGAAAACTAGTGCCATATCCAGACCATAGCTTTTACTTGAGTGTTGAGATAGGAAACATTTCAGAGCCGTCACTTCACTGCTGACCAAAGTCTTAGGGAGATGAGGCACCTTTGAAAACAACTGTATCTAATGACTGACCACTCACCGCAGTGAGCTGATCTTCACGAGCCTGACTGGCTCCCAGGCCACAGAGGGCTGTGACAACTGTGTCACAGCCTCAACAGATGTGGTACCTGCTCTGAGCTGGGGCCTAGGAGTACTGGGGAGATGCCAGGCTCAGTGGTCTTCCCTGAAAAGCCATGCTATGTGTGGCTATTGCTGACTGAACTATACTTGTGTTTTAACATCTTTTGGAACCAGTGTCAGGGGCATAGAAGGAATCTAAAACAGGACTTCTAAATATATTCATCAGCTCCTCAGGATTCTCTAAAGTCCTGAGAAATATCTGTGATTGCCAAAGAGGATTTAGATGGCCATGTTAGATTGCAAAGTTGTATGCACTGAGTGAGAAACACAGGAAAATCGACGTTCCATTAGTACTTCGAAAATGTCCTCCAAGTACACCAAATCCCCACCGTGCTGTAATTCACTGAGGAGCACTGGGTGAAATCTGCCTTGAATCCAGCCCAGGGCATTTACTTAATAAAGCTACAGGTAATCTTATGCTTATTGGGTTTTGTTTTATTATTTTTTAAATTATCTATGAGAGAAATGTTAACAGCAATGTAGAGTGGAAAGTTAGGCCTTCTTAATTTGTAAAACCACATCCCTGTAGCAGGAGCTTGGTAAGAATACATTCAGTGTATGTTGCTCTGCCAGAAGACTAGTAACGTGGTAATGTGATTTTCATTCCTTAGTGTTAATTTGACAAAATGTTCTCTTTTTTCCCCTCCATTTCCTCCATCCTTTACTCTTACTGTCTATAGTTCTTCCTCGGCAATCAGGTACAGTGTGCCTTGCGATGTTCTCCTTCTCAGTGGATATGGTCTGTGTAGCTAATACTGCCTGATCTTTGCTGTGGGGAGAGGACATAATCTGAAGCATGCCTGGGTCACATCCGGTTGTCTTACCAAATGGAGAAACTGCTAACAGGGCCAGTATTTCAAAGCTGTCCTGCAGCAAAAGGATATAAATACTTTTTTTTCCGAAAAGGAGATGAATTTTTCCATTTAAAATTAGATTGGCTAAAGATGATATTATGGACTGAGTTATGAGTGATAGGGTTCAGAGGAAACTGAGGCTGTGGTTGTCAAACCATGCCACTTCTAAAAAGATCCTGGTCTTTTGTTGGAAGTCAGTTTATCAAACAGCACAGTTCTAATTTATATCAGAACCTTTTTACAGTTAATACAAATTTTGTAACATACAATCAGTCAAAAATTCCTAAAGTATTAATACTTTTGTACTGTCTGTTTAAATATCTTATTGTTTATAGTTACTTATAAAGTATTAGAGAAGTGTAGTATAGAAATCATAAATGGCTATGGCCTGAAGTTCGCTGATTATGGCCACCCAGCCAAAATCTAACGGGATCATATTAGACTTGCAAAAAAGATTGGTTGCTTTGACTCCACTTGGTAATGCTAACCTTTCAAATCTTTTTGAGTGCTCTGGGGTCCTGTGTCTTCACATGTGGAAGGAAGTTGCATGAGTAAAATCTGTCTCTCTGATACGAAATCAGAAACACTAAGAGTTGATTTGAGGTCCTCTAACAATGTCAAGTTCCAGGCTCTGTAATAGTCACTAACTACAGTAATGTTCTGGGCCAGTGAGAAGAACAGGGGATAGAAAAAAACTAAAGATGAGAACATTCAAATGGACTTTAAAAAAATCATTGCATGACAGTATGTGGTATGCCTATTTGCTAATGACCACGTGCAGGTACTAGGGTACCTTTGAAGGGTACTGACACCCTCTCACTACTTCATTAACCAGAAGAGGGTCAGATGAGTTCATTCTAATGCTGGGAACAGAATTACAAAGTTAATTTTACACACAAGGCACCTGAGGCCTCAAAGATCACGTGCCTGCTATCATCCAGCTAATATCAGAGCCACTGTAAGAACCCCAGTCTCTGTAAGGGGTTTTCCCTGTAAGAGGAGGGAATAGTGGTTACTAGCCCCAGGACTCTTGTTCCAAGTTCTTTGCTACACTGACAACTGTGTTCTACCAGGTATGCACAGGTCTTCCTTTTCAGAGCTGCCATAACCCTTCCCACCACTCATTACTCTGGCCTCAACTTCCCCAGCTACTCTAGCCACTGGCTTGGGTCAAACCTCCTTTTTTTTTTTTTTTTTTTTTTTTTTTGAGACAGAGGCTCACTCTGTTACCCTGGCTAGCGTGAGTGCCATGGCATTAGCCTAGCTCACAGCAACCTCAAACTCCTGGGCTCAAGTGATCCTTCTGCCTCAGCCTCCCGAGTAGCTGGGACTACAGGCATGCGCCACATGCCCGGCTAATTTTTATATATATATGTTTTCAGTTGTCCAGATCATTTCTTTTTAATTTTTAGTAGAGATGGGGTCTCGCCCTTGCTCAGGCTGGTCTCGAACTCCTGACCTTGAGGGATCCACCCACCTCGGCCTCCCAGAGTGCTAGGATTACAGGCATGAGCCACCGTGCCCGGCTGGGCCAAACCTTTTCCCCATAGCTCAGCAGAAACAAATTAGAACCTTTCAAATAGAGCTTCAGTGAAAAATTAAGTGGGGAGAGAAACGATGAAATAAATGGAGTAATAAATTACAAGACACAGCGTTCCAAGAATAAAGCCCTCCCAGGATCCCATCCTGATTCACACAGGCACATATCCCCTGCCCCTTCTACCCATCCAAAGCCCTGTACAGTGAGTGACTCAGACTGTCACTGCTCTTGGGTCTGGTGGGATCCTCCATTCCTCTCAGAACCTGCTCCCAGGGGGCCTCCCGTTCTCAGTCAATGGGCACCAGCTTCTGAGGGGCTCCCATAGAAGCCAGCAAGGGCAGCTTCCTTCCCGGAACAGGACGTTTCTTCCCTCACAACTCTGGGTTCAGTGCTGCTTCTACACACCATGCTGTTGCTGTAATCACTTTGTGTAGAAATGTTAAAATGGTATCAGATGAAAGACGTGGGACTATTTTTATGTTCAAAGTAAAGCGCTGGGGGGAGGGAGGGCGTACAATATTTTTCAGTTGCCTTGTCCATACACAGTGCATTTGAGTCACGGCAGCTATTGAATACAGAGAATTACCACAAATATATTAGTTTTGAGGGAGATGGTTATGTGACCTCAAACATCGTTTCTTGGATTTTCAATTTTTGTGCCTTGTTTCAAAGTTATGGTTCTCCTTTATAACTTTGAAAATCCTAATTAAGTAATTAAATAATCCCTTCTCCCCCACCTCTGTATCCCAGGAACATTCTCCTTGAATTAAATAACTCAGAATTCTATCTCTCCAGCCAAATTTTGATGTTTGTTTTGAAGTCTCAGCATGCTTCTCTTCTTTTGCCTCTTCATTTTGGGAAGAGGGTAATTTATGCAATGAGAAACTCCAAATGTTAAGATAGGGCCGGGCACTAGGAATGTTAGACAAGAAAAAAAGGAAGAAATATATATCCGAAAGAAATATGCTTGTTTTAACATCCAAGATGATTACTGAATACTATTTATAATCATGGGAGATTGAATTCTTAATTTCAACTAAATTTTAGTATAAATATTATCTAATCAATTGTTCTGGCTGAAGAAACTTCTCCTCTTGTGACACTGCAATTAGAGAATACTTAGGGTTAATTTCTGAAAACCTGATACGGAAAATCAAATTTTCTTCTAAGCTTATAATAATGATGCTTTGCAAGGGTTTCCTTAAAGCTCGAAATAGTATTTGCTGTTTTCCATTTAATTTTTGAGCACACCGTATTCAGAAGTTGACATCCACCACCTTTCTTGTAGGAAAACAAATTACCGTAACAGGAAATATGGAGTTTTAATTTGGGCAGAATCTCTTTTAAAAAAAAAAAAAATCAAAATCAGCCAACTCACTTTGTCCATCCTCCCCACTTTTGGTACAGGGGCAGAGTGTGACCATCAAAAGTTAACTTTATCCCGGATAGAAAGTATATCAAGACACTGGTCTTTAGGTCGATGTTTTTGCTTTTCTGTTTTTTTAATCCTTTTGTGAAAAATGAAAAACAGAGTTTAAAATTCTCCCAAAGCTACACATTATCATTCCTATTTGAATACGGTCTGCTTTGGGGGAAAAAAAAAAAAAAGCATAGGTCTGCTTTCAGCATGCTAACTAAATTTCCACTTGATTCTGCAGTTCGGGGATTCTCAGCAGTTGCGGCTGGTCCGTATTCTGCGCAGCACAGTGATGGTTCGCGTTGGTGGAGGATGGATGGCCTTGGATGAATTTTTAGTGAAAAACGATCCCTGCCGAGGTAAGGAACCATCCTGAGCATGAATCATGTGTTAGGCACGCCCCCACCACTGCTCTTTCATGCTTACAGGAAGTATCAATGGCGGGGTCTGCTTTTCATTTTGTTGTTAGCTGCCCAGATGTCATCCCACTAGCACAGATTGGAACTTGGGGGTGCCAGAGTAGACCAGGGAGAAAAGCTGGAGAGGTTGATGCTATCGGGGGAGACAGTTTTAAAAGAATGCAGTAACGAGAACTAAGAATGTATTGGTGTTATCCGAAAGCTTCTGTTTGGGGTATTAAATTAACACCAGCTTAGAAAGGAGCCTGATGAAGCCCTTTAGGTTCCCTCTGAGTGCCTCCTATCCCTTTGCCTGTAATTCCTGTGACTGAAACTAAGGGAGACTGTCGGACCCTTCCTATACAGTGAGGGACTGGTGAGCCCTCTTGACCAGGAGAAGGATAAAGGCCACCTACCAGTGAGCCCAGACGCTGCTAAGACAGATGGCTGCCTAAGCAAGACCATGGGTGTCTTTCTGCTAAACGTGAAAAGGCTGGCCCACCAGCCCAAAGGCGAAAGAACATTGACAGTATGCTATGAGCATAAGTGGTGGCACCTGCAGCTAGGGGTGTGTGGGGGCTGCAACAGAGGGGAGAGGACCAAGTCCAGTTGGCAAACCCTCTTCAGCTGTGTCCTTTCCTTTTTCCTGTTAGCAGAGCTGCATGTGGGTGTACAGAAGGCTCCCCTACTGTCTGCCAATTTGTCTTCCTTGACTAGTTTCTGCATTTCCTGCTCTGTTTCTTTGTGTTTACATATTTTTTATTCTAGTTCACCATCCTGGGAGTAAAATAAAGCGCTCTGATTCCAGCTCTTCGATTTCCAGTCAGTCTCCCATAGGTTGGCTTCTAAGCTTTGTCTCTCTTCTCACACCCCAGCCCGTTGAGAATGGCTTCGCTTCTTACCCTGTTAACACCTCTTGGCTCCATGTATCTGCTGCCTTGAATGCTTGAAATAGCCGAACTGTGGCTTTTCTCGCTATTTTAAGTTGATGGGGCATAAAATACTCCTGTTGAGAGAGATAGTATCCATGGAATTTGTTCTGAGTTTCTATTAATTTAACAAATGCTTACATAGCATTATGTGTCATACACTATTACAATTACAGATGACACATTTATGCCTCATAACTACCTATGAGGTATGAATACTATTAGCTTCATTTTACAGAATAGGAAATTGAGGCATGGAAAATGTAAATAACTTGTCCAAGGACAAACAACAAATAAATGGTAGACACAGGATTCACATCCAGGGCAGTCTGACTCTAGAGTATGTACCTGACTACCATGCTATGTGTCTCAGGGGCCGACATACCCCCTTTCTGTGTGTGTATTATTGGTCCACGCCTGTGATAATTAAATTATTAAGATTCATTTTTAAGCCTAGCAGAAATAAATGTTTATAGTATAGTTACATAACCTCTTTGGCAGTGGTTTATGTCATTCTGAAGCATTGAGTGAGGACAGAGCTAAAGGGAGCAGTCCTCATGTGAATTCAGATGTGCCCATAAATAGTTCCTCCCATCGTAACTCATTCTGCATTTACTCCAATAAACCAAAGTAAAAGCCAAACAGAAATAATTTCCATTAGAGGTTCCTTTTTTTAAAGAATAGTTAATTTTGAAAACACCTTTTCTGATGAAAACTTGTAAAGGGTATAATCAGTTTTTAGAATTTAATCATATCATAAACCAATATCCTTGACTTAAAAATCTTCTATTGTTTTAAGTGAGGGACAGTTTGTATCATTTTAACCTTAACTCAGTAAAGCAACATTATTCCTTTCCAAATCTATTAATAAGATCTTATTTTTCCTGTCCTGTATGATTGGACCGAACAAAAGAGATGCTGCATGTGGCATTTTGGAATCCTTGGTTGCCTCTTTATTTGCTGCCTGCTCTGTTTATGATAGCCTTGTGCTGCTGGCCAAGGAGAGCACTGCTTGCTTTGTCCTAATCTTAATACCTGAAAATTGGAACCCCAAGGAAATGTGGTGGGCCATAGCTATTTCCTATGGAAATAGCCTTTTCAGCATCCCTTGGAGCAAACAAGGTAAGACTGTGTCTCTCCAGGAGTGCCCTCCTGGAACTCTGTAATCATCCCGATCTGTTGACTATGGGCTGTAGAACTTCCCAGCAGTAACAGATTTCATAACTAACCAGTGATAGATGGGATGAGCTATTTCTAATCACGTAAAAAATAGTGCTAGGAGATGAACACCTAAGGACTAGGGTGGATGGTAATAAGTGAGTTGGAAGGGTCTTGATATTGAAAAAAGAAGTTAGTTGAAGCTATTGAGGGTTCTTTGTGGCTTCTAGAAGCATTGCTTATGGTAGATTTTGCATTCATTGGTGTTGCATTTCCTTGGGTCTCTGAACCACAGAGAATGTTATACTGAAGGTACTATGAAGTTTATGACAGGTTCTTAATGTCAGTGTACACTGTAATTTATCTCCTTTGATTTACTTACACAGATGTTTTTAAAGATGAAAGATACCTTAAACTGCATGTTGCTTTAGCCAAATATAAAAAGTGAAAATATTCCATTAGGTAAGTTTGCCGGTTCTCCTGGTACTGCCAAAATCAGAGATTTCAGTTTCTGAATTCATCCATGGCAGAGGAAATCATAATGATTTAGACGGAGATTAAAACAGTGTTCCTGCCTAAAGAATGGGTGTATCTGTCCGTAGGATACTATGTATGTTTTTGAGCATTAGACATATTGGTTCCCCCAAATAAGTGAAGATATAGAAAGCTTCAGTTACAAAGATTTAAAGGACACAATTTGGCAGAGAACTGATTTTTCTTTTCCAAATTGTTATAAAATGCTTATAACATAAAACTTATCATCCTAACCATTTTTAAGTGTACAGTTAAGTACATTTACATTGTACTGCTATTATCACCATCTCTCCACAGAACTCTCTTCATCTTGTAAAACCGAAACTCGGTACCTGTTAAACAATAGCTAGAACTGAATTTTAACTAACACACATGCTCCAACCAGTATCAGGTGGCCAGCATAACTCCCTTAGAAAATGACGGCCTCTTTGGTGGTTGAATAACTGAACTTGAAATGGTTGCCATCGGGGTCTGATCCTGTAGGTTCAGAAATAGGATTTACCCCTCACAATTCTTTTCACTCGGGTAAAGATCTATCAGAATGGTCAAACATGTACCAGGGGCTGGGCGCGGTGGCTCACGCCTGTAATCCTAGCTCTCTGGGAGGCCGAGGCAGGCGGATTGTTTGAGCTCAGGAGTTCGAAACCAGCCTGAGCAAGAGCGAGACCCCATCTCTACTAAAAATAGAAAGAAATTAATTGGACAA
>CAUYSK010049739.1:0-43785 GCA_963575035.1 Avahi laniger | reverse complement strand
GCAGGGCATGGGAAAGGGGGTGGCTTATGGGTTCCTCCTGGGTAGAGTGCAGTGGAGTGATCATAGCTCACTGCAACCTCAAACTCCTGGGCTCAGGTGATCCTCCTGCCTCAGCCTCCCAAGTAGCTGGGACTACAGGTGCACACCACCATGCCCACCTAATTTTTTTTTGTTTGGTAGAGACTGGGTCCTAGCTCTCTGGGGGGCCAAGGCGGGCGGATTGTTTGAGCTCAGGAGTTCGAAACCAGCCGGAGCAAGAGCAAGACTCTGTCTCTACTAAAATTAGAAAGAAATTAATTGGACAACTAAAAAATATATAGAAAAAATTAGCCGGGCATGGTGGTGCATGCCTGTAGTCCCAGCTACTCGAGAGGCTGAGGCAGGAGGATCGCCTGAGCCCAGGAGTTTGAGGTTGCTGTGAGCTAAGATGATGCCATGGCATTCTAGCCCAGGCAACACAGTGAGACTCTGTCTCAAAAAAAAACCAAAAGAACATTCTTTTTATTTTGAAAAATTCTGGCTCTATCATAGGTGGGCCTTGACTGGTAGGTGGTAGAGAACAGGTGTCAAACCCAGGCAGTCTCGCTCTGCAGCTGAGAGGATCAGATGATAAACAATCATATAGAGTTATATGTAAATATAATTTATATTATATATACTGTGTTCCAGGCATTGTTTTAAGTGCTTTACACATGACAACATGAGTAATATTCGAAACAGCACTAAGAAGTAAGTAGTGCTATATTAGCCCCATTTTACAAATGAGAAAACTAAAGAACAGAGAAGTTAAGTAACCTACCCAGAGTGACACAGCTAGTAAGTAGCAGAACTGGTTCCAGAGCCCATTCTCTTCACCCCTGTTCTGACAGTGTTGGGGAGGGAGTGTAATAGAAGGAGCTGGCCAGAGGCCTGATTCTAATCTCTTACCCATCCACCATGGTGTCCCCTCGGATTAGTTTGAGGTTCTTGAAAAAGCCCAGGGACACCAGGGCAAAGGAATGCTTGATTTTGAGGAAGCCAGTGATGGTCTCTACCAGCCCCAGGCTGTGCTGCAGCTCCGGCTCCAGGTTGTCTGGGGATGGGAAGACAGGGCTGGACCAGGGAAAGTGATGAGTCCACAGGGCAAGGGGGCTGAACGGGGCCCAGAGGAGGTGGGTCCTCAGGGCTGGGACCCAGGATGATGGAAAGTGGTGCTTAGGGGAGTCATTGTAAGGGGTGTGGCTTGGGAGGAAGGGTGTGGCCAGGAGGAGGGGTGTGACCCCAAAGTAGGTACTGACAGCCCTGGCGAAGGTTGAGGATGAGGCTCCCTTCCACGTGGGTGCAGCCCACCAGATCCTGTGCCGCCTGAACGGAGTCAATGGTCTTGGTGCCTACCTTGCACTCTTTGGGGCATAGCCCCTCACACTTGTGGCAGAATATGCTGGCAGGGGCAAGAAGATGGCATGAGCTTTGGAACCGTGTGGACCTCCTGAGGCCCCCTCACTGCTCCCAGGGTGCCTCCCACCCGCCCTGTGCTCACCTGCTGCCATTACGAGTGAAGCCTGGAGGGCACTGGGCCAGGCAACTGCCCTGGTGAATGCCAAAGGTGGAGGCGCGGCCGGGCACCGAGCGCAGGCTGGCACAGCGCTCTGCTGTGACACAGCGCCAGGACTCTTGCTGGTAGGTGCCTGGAGGGCAGGCCCGGTGGCAGGCGCCCTGGAAGTAGAGGTGGCGGCAGGCTACACAGGCACGAGCGTCTTCCGGCCGGCTGCAGCCTCCCAGGCATTCCACATGGCAGCACTGGCCCCCTGCTGTGCAGGCCACCCCGTGGGGGCAGGGGCACACTGTGGGCAGAGCGCTGTGTTAGACCTTACCCCTGTCCCCTGAGTCCTGGCCCTCCTTTCCAATCGTGGCCCCAATCCATTTTTCCTGGGATGACACTCTCAATCTGCACCCAAATCCCTCCAGGTCAGATAACCAGAGTTATCTGAATCTATTTCCCTTAGACGAGGCTCTTGAGGACAAGGACTGGGGCCCCTGTCTGTGGCTCCCCACCTCCCAGTGCCTAGTTGGGGGTGTTAGAACTCAGGACAGAGCAGTGACCTTGTCCATTAGGGCTGCTGCTCTCCAGCCTGCTGTCCAGTCTAGGCCTGGTTCCCAGATCGTGGCTGGGCACAGTGCCAGGGTGAACCAGCCAGCCTCTCCTGAGCAGCTAGCCCAGGGCAAGGAGGGGCCACTACCAATTTTTTACCCATGCCCCTGCCCATACTGCCTCCTCTTCAGCTCCCTGCCCCGCACAGGCAGTGGCCTCAAGCAGCAGTGGGAGGGTTTGGGGCTGGGGGCACAGTGGCAGCTGGATGTCTGTGGGAGCGACCTGTGGGGTGGGGGTCAGCCAGGGCGTGTTGACACCATACATGAGAGGACGTGCAGCAGCTGTGTTTACAGCCAACAGCGAGGCATCAGGGAGCTGGGGCCCAGCTGATACAGCAGGGATCTGGTTACTCTCCCACCCGATGCTGAGGAACGGGGGGTGAGAGGAGCTGACTTCCAGGAGCTGAATGGAGAAGGCCTCCAAGGTGGGGCAACCCAGATGTGCTCCCAGCCTCCGAAAGGTCTTCCTCCCCTCCCCTGTCTCCTCCTCCAACCATCCCCTCCTTCTTCTCCTTGCCCTTTTGTCCTCTGCCTTCTTTCTGTTTCCTCTCCGCGCATCTTCCTAAAGAGGATCCCACCTCGCATCTTTGCCCTCGCCTGTCCTGTTCCTCACCTGTCACCTCTTCCTTTCTCCTCCTGCTCAGTCCCGGCCTCCCCATTACAGTACTGCCTGCTTACCCTGGATCCCCTGTGCTGTGGCCACTCTTATCAGGAACACAGAACTGCTACCGTGGCCCAGGCACTGCTCTGATGCTTGGTAGAATAACTCATTCCTCCTATCAGCCCTATGATCATTTTACAGATGAGGAAACTGAGGCATGGATAAGCTAAGTGAACACAGCCAGTAAGGAGGAGAGCTGAGACTCGAACCCAGGCCATCTGGCTTTGTACTTAGCCACTGCTCCTTACGGCATCTTCTGCTACTTGTATCTATTTGTGCCTACCCTCTTCCCCCCATGCCCACCTTGTACCTGTCCTTTACCTACTTCATGACTGCCTGATGCTGTCCTGTGCCTATCCCTTGACTGCTTTATGCTGCATTAGTTATTTAACTTTTCTGAACCTCACTTTTCTTATCTGCAAAATGGGAATAGCAGTAGTAGTACCTGCCCCATAGGATGAGTGTGGATTAAAAAACAGTGGCAGCAAAGTACTGACCCACACTATCCTGTGGCCACCCAGCCCCATCTGACCCTGCCCTTCCTTTGTCCCCAGTCATGTTCTGTGCCAGTGCCCACCTCTCTGGCAGTGGCTGGAGGTCCAGCACCTGTAGTCGGTGTGCCCGCTGAAGGTAGTCCTGGCACAGGGTTCTCCAGCAGCACCCAGCACTCCAGGGCACACGTCAGCACACTCCTCACCCAGCTTGTTGCCCACGATGTGGTTGGCACCAGGCGCCGGCTGCAGCAGGCCCCAGTCAATGGTGGAGAGGTGGCAGAGCTCCTGGTTCTTCTCCACGCGCACAGCCCCACGCAGCACAGCCCCCAGCGCGGGCAGCCCCACATCGCGCAGGTGTGGCATCTCAAAGATGACCAGCGCGTAGCCCAGGAAGAGGCGGGTGCCTCGGATGACTGCTAGGTTGGGGAAGAGGTCTCGAAGGCTCTCCAGGCCGTAGACACGGAAGAGCAGCAGGTAGTCGGTGATCTGGGTGAGGCGCGGGAAGCTGAGGCCGTGGAAATCCTCCCCTGTGGCTGTGAACATGAGCAGGATCTGCAGGTGGCCCTCTACCACGTTGCAGTTCTCCAGCCGACGCAGCTCCGCCACCTCTGAGCGGATGTCCAGGCTGGGGCACACTGTGGGCACACATGGCACACAGCAGTAAGTACAGCCCAGGCCAAGCTCCCCACCCAGCCCGGACAGCTTTGAGGGGAACCGCACTGGCACACGCCAGCATACGTGGGGCATTGCGCCAGCATTGTTGTCTACACTTGTCACCCCCTCCAAGGAGGTGGGACCTTGTTAGTCAGCTCTGTGTCTCCCCATGATGCCCAGACCAGGGCTGGAACCACTGGGCACTCAGGGACCACAGACAATGGACATCTGGATCCAAGTCCACTCTTCCTGTGAGGACCCAGGTAAGTCTGGCTTCTTCAGACCCAGGCCCCAGCCCCACTGCCCCTTCTGTCCCAAGACACCCAGGACTATTCCCTTAAGAGGGCTAGATGCCTGGACTTACTTGCTCCCTAGGGGACCTTCCATGGCTCTTCAATTACAGAAGATTCAAGTCTGAATTTTTGAACCTGACATTCAGGTCCTGCTGACCTCTCCAGCCTCTACTTCCCTTCCCACTTAGCGCTCCAGCAACATCACACACCACACACACACTGCCCAGGCCCATCCCCTGATGGTTTAAGAGGGTGGGCAGGCAGGGCTGGCTCCCTGGGGGTTACATCACACCTTTTCCCTCTTGTCGTCAATGGTCTTGAGCTTGGCTGTGCCCAGCAGCTCTGCGCATGTGTGTGTGTGTGTCTGAGCCCATGCAGGTACACACACACACACACACACACACACACACACACACAAGAGCTAGAGAGAGATTGAGAAAACACTTCTATCCCCTCCAGGCAAAGGCCAATCAGGCTCTGTGAGGCAGATGGGGGGCTCTCTCAGGCGCCCACTTCCCATCATGCCCCTGCCTCTCTAGGGCTCCCCTGATGGGAGTCATTTGGAAAAACACATCTAAGACCTTCACACATTAACCCCTGCCTTCCCTCAGGATGTGGCTCTTTGCAGAGCTGCACTGGGAATGGGACATCTGGGTCCCCTGACCAAACACCAGCCCCCCCAAGGGCGTGCTCCTGTCCTGACAACCGTGCTCCCAGCTGGCATCTGCTGTGCCCTGTCCTGGCACAGCAGTGGGAGGGCGGAGGGGGTTCAGTGGTGAGGGGGGCACTATGCCCTGCAGGCAGAGCCTCTGTGACTAGCACCCTTCAGGGGACCACCCCCCACCCCAACCTATTTGAATCGCTTCTCTGTCTCGGTAGGAAGGGGAGACTCTGCCCTGCCCGTGGAGGCCCCCAGTCTGAGAGGCATCATGGGACCCCTCAGGCAGGCACAGAGTGTTTTCAGTCTGGAGGGGAAGGGGATAACTGGGAAGGGGATCCCTCTCAATCCTTCCCTTTTGGAATCTTCCACCCTCAGCTCTTTCTCCTCTCCCCAACAAGCCCCCAGAACCCCCAGTGAGGGCCACTTAGTCCACAGAGTCCCACCCCCCTCTCCCCAAGCCCTACTCCTGGGGAGTGTCTAGCCTGAGGCATAGGCCCTGGGGCACGAGGAAAAGTAGTCCTCCCCCAAAACCAGCCTCTGCACCCCCCACAGTGGATGGGCCCTCGGGGAGGGAGACATGGAGGCTCGCGACTTATTCAGGCCTTACCCTTAGTTCTCTGAGCCTCAGTTTCCTGCCTGCACAATAGGTTCAGTTACTTAATGGTGCCTGGTTCTCGGCTGCCAGTCCCCTCCCTGCCCCTTCCCACTCAGCAGCCTTAGAGAAGACCTCTAACACTCTCCATAGCCCCATTTTGGTTCCCCTTTAGGCTTTGCTGGGATCATGATTCCAAAAGCAGGAACGGAGGACATCTATTTACCCCCTTCTTTTGAAGTCCTTCTCACCTCCCAGGGAGCTGAGAGAGAAACAACTTTATGTGAGGAACTAATTGCTCTTCCCGATGGGAAGTCCTTCTGAGAGCTAACCCTAGTCTCTCATCACAGGGCAGAGTAAGTAGATGTATTCTGGCTGGAAGATCGGTTGCTGGGCATCCCAGCTGGCTGGGAGGGAGATGGGGGTCCAGGAGCCAGTGCTGGGGACTCACCCTCTAGTGTGTCCAGGCCGGATCCCCAGGAGAGGAAGATCACGAGCAGGCGTGCTCCCCAGGGCCAGAGTCGGGGCATTGCCATTGTCTCAGCCCTGGCTGGGTCCAGTTCTGGCTCTCCTCCAGGTGGCTCCAGGGAAGAGAAGGGTCTCTAAGGGACACAGAGACCCAGGCTTCAGAGAGGAGGGAGACAGCAGGGGCAGAGAGACAAGGAATCCCACATAGAGACAGCAGGAAACAGAAAAAAGAAACAAGAGACACAGAGATACAAAGACGGTGACAGGCAGGTGGAGACAGACTCTGTGAACCCAGGGACAGAGGGATGGGGACAAAGATGCGAATAGTGACTTGGAGAGTCTCAGAGAGGCCTCCAGAGGGAAAAAGTGACACAAGGTTCAGAGTAAAAGGCAGGCCAAGCGGCCAGCCAACCCGGAGGACAGAGCAGAGGCCAGGGAGCGCTTCAGAGGAGGGCAGCGGGTGTCCCCCGGGGCGCAAGGGACTCGACAGGGGAGAGTCTCCGGACGCCCCGGAGCGCCCGGCTCCCAAGCGCCTGCTGGCCTCGCTCGCCTCGATATCTCCGCGCGGGCACGCTGGGGCCGCGCCCAGCTCCCGCCTCCCCGCCCCCACTCGGCACGGATTGGTTTGCAGGGACCTCTCGGTTCTCCCCGCCCCTCCGGCCAAGCCAAAATATTTAGCCTGACAACTGAGGGGGGCAGGTCTGTTGGGGAAATAAGGCCAAAATACAGGGAGGGGGAGGGCAGGTCAAGAACTGAGCTCCCCGCACCCACCCCCCGCGGGGCGGCGAGGCCGGAGGGGCAGCCAGCGCCCGGTCCCCTGAGGAGCGGTGTGTCTAGATTCCGTCTCCCAGGGCCTTGACACCTGCGGGGTGACTTCTGAGAGCCCCGAGCGGACGGAGAGAGCTTGTTGCAACCTGGTGGGAACGTGGACAGTAACTCCTTAATCCTCAAGCCATTCGCCTCTCCGAGCCCCTCTCAGCCTCCCGGGAGGCCACCCTGTCCACTTTCAGGGCCCTTAGCCCGAGGCTCGGCTCGGTTGTTGCCAAGTCCCTTGGTTCTGACCAACATCCTGGGGAAGAGGGCGATCACTCTGTGGAGCTCTACCTCTGCCGAGTCACCTTCTTGAACTCAGGCTACTCGGTCAGTCTGTGTGTCCCTGTCTCGGGGACTTGGAGGACCACCTGTGCTGGGGCCCAGGTGGAAAGAACAGCGCGCCTCTAGGAAGCCTTCCTTCGTCTCACCTCCTTCCCAAGAGTTCATCCTCCAGGACCCCTCTTCCCCTCCCTCCCCTGTGCTCCAGACAGACGGCTTGAGCAGCTACAAAGGCCCGCGGGGTGGGAAGGGCCAGGACCAGCCCTCTGCTGCGGATCCCAGGGCATTCCAGGTGCGCAGTCTCCAAGGGCCGGCGGGTCCCCAGTCCACCCGCGGGCAGCTCCCGCATCTGAGGAGCTAAGAGATCTATTAATTTCTCCGTGAAGAAATCGATGCTCTTGTCAGGGAGACGATCGATGCCAGCCCTGTCCTGCCTGGCCCTACCCGGCCCGGGGGCCAGAGCTGGTTGGCGGGGGTCAGAGACCGACACTGGGACCTGAGGCACAGCGCAGTGGGGGGCACACCGCGCCCCGACCCACCCACCCTGGACAGGGAGCTCACACCTTTTGGCTTCTAGCGCCACCATGTGGCTTCTTCTGGAAGGCACAGTCTTGGCTCTCGGGACTCCCTTCTTTGGCTGGTTTTAGGCGACCCCTTCCCCTTCTCTATGCTATGCCTTCTGTGTTTTCCTCCCCAGGTTCTGCATTTGGCCCTTTTGGGATCCTTTCCCTTTTCTTGCTAGGGTTCAGAGAGTTGTTCACTTAATTTACCCCAAATGACATGCACAGTCCCGCAGGCACACGCAGTGAGGAGGGTGCTCTGGGGCTGGGGGCTGGCTAGGATGACCTGGACGGCAACATTTCCCCAGCTCAGTCATCTCCCCTCCTCCCCAAATCTAAAAAATGCAGCTGCTTTAGGCTGGGAGAAATAACATATCAATTTCCCACTGCCACCCGCACCCCACCCCTCGCCAGCAGACACCTCTAAGGCGTCCTGCAGTGGCCCCTCAGCGTCTCCCGGAGCTGGGGAGATCCTGGGGGAGAGCGCGGCGCTAGCGGCCCCCGAAAGGGGAGGAGGCAGAGTTGGGGGCGTCAGAGAGGAGGGGGCGGGGATGGATCCGAGGGGCGGGGCGGGGCGGGGGCCGCTGGCTCCGCCCTTTCCTGGCGGCTGGGTCTTTAACACCGCCCAGCGCACATGTCGGGGAAGGCCTGGCAGCAGCAGCTCGGAGCGCACAGACGGCAGCCCGGCCGGAGCAAAACGGGCGCGCCGCCGCGATGCTGCTAGGCGGACGGCGCGAGCAACTCGGCTGGCACGACCGGGCTACGGGGCCGGGCAGCCTGCTGGCTTGGCTGATGCTGGCATCTGCGGGCGCTGCACCCTGCCCGGATGCCTGCTGCCCCTACGGCCCCTCGGGGCTGCGATGCACACGGGCTGGGGCCCTGAATAGCCTCCACCACCTGCCGGGCGCCGAGAACCTGACTGAGCTGTGAGTGTCCCGCGGTCGAGCGGGCTCTGGGACAGGCGGGCATAGCTGTGCCCCGAGGGTGCGGACTTGCCGCCTGTTTGCTGGGTCAAGCAGGGGTGGACGCTGCAAAAGGCTGGCACCACGCAGCCTTTGGCGGTGCCCGGGCGTTGCTCCGCTGCCATCGCTGCCCCCAACAAGCCTCGCCTCGCAGTCACTGAATGTCGCCTAGGGTTCTGGGCAGCCGGCTCGCCGGCTTCAGGGAGAGCGAGGGGATTTCCGTGGACCAGGTCCCAGAGAGCTCAGCCGTCTAGAAGCCTCTTTCTGGAGCTCAGCCAGGGGCCCAGGCTCTGCACCATGCAGAGGGGTGGTCAGCTGCAGAAAACTCCCCAGATTGGCACCTTTACCACCTTTTCCCTTTTCTGGGGGCAAACCAGCCCCCATCCCCGTCCTTGTCATGACCAGGCAACCCCAGCTCTTCCCTGGACTTGGGAATTGAGCTGGAATGGGTGGAAGGTGGTGAGGAGTCATAGCGCGGGGGTTAAGCTCTCCTCTTCCCATTTCCACCATCCCTTGCCCCCAGGACCCCTTGATTTGGATGTGGGAAATGAGGCCCCTCCTGTCTTCTCTGTCCCTACTCCCATCTCCCTTTCCACTCTTGTCTCCTCAGCTGGGGCAGAGAGTCAGGGCCCTTGCTTAGAGACCCTCCTCCCTCCGGAACACAAAGCTGGGAGAAGTCTCAGGCATTCTGCAGTACTCTGACATCCTACAGCAAATGGTTACAAAATACTCAAGTACTTTTTAGCAGCTGGTGATATCTATGGGAGTATGCTGTCATAATTGGCCTAGAGGTACTCCAGCATCACATGGTGATGGCTGGAAAATACTTGAGTATTCCATGTGGCTGACAGGGCCAGCAAGACTTCTAGAAGAGGGAAGGAACTACTAGAAAATCATGGCCTGGGGCTTAGATGGTGGGAAAGGAACCTTGGCTTCATGCAGGGCTGGGCTGGAAGGTATCCGAGGTGGGAATCACTGTCTGGAGGTTACTTGAGCAGCCTGCAATAATTGGCACTGAGTTATTTGGGCATGTCATGGTAATTAACGGGAAGGTACTCAATCTCTCTCTCTAATGGCTCTAGGGAGACCAGAAGGAGAGGAGATGGCCTTGTCTTGGTCTGGGCCTAGGTCTCTGCATCAAGGGAAGGAGCATGAAATCCAGGCTGCCGGCCCAGTCCAGTCCTCTCATCATCCTGGGTCTTCAGACCCGGGTCTGGGCCCTGGAGTGCTCCCCATCTGTGCTCCCGTTTCCCAGTTCCCTTCCAAGCCCCAAGTGGGTTCAGTCTGGGGTAGGGGGGTAGGGGGAGTGGACAGGACAGGGCTGGGGACTGGGAAGCATGCAGAATGGTGAGCAGAGAAGTCCCGCTGGATGGGGCTGCAGCCTGACCCCCCCCAGCCCCGCCTGTACAGACCCCTCCCTCCTCCTTCACCCGCAGAGCTAACGAGGAGATAATGGACTCCAATAGACAGATTGATTGTGAATCCAAACGAATGAGGCAGCTTTGAGGCAGCTTTGAGCACACTGCCTGACAGCTCCACACACCCTGCTGGCCCACTGCACTCTCACCCCTCCCTGGGTCCCTACAGCTTGAAACCCTCTGGGTAGGGGTTGGGGGTGGGGTGGGCAGGACAGGGACTTGGCCTCCTTTGGAGTCACTGGAGGTTACTTCCTAGGTCGCACGGGGCTTAGGACCTGATATCTGGCTGTTCTGCTGGGGCTGAGGTTGGGAAGGGGGAAAGGGAGGGGTCACTTAGGCTGGTCTGGTTCCTACAAGTTAGGGAAGGTTAGAGGGCAGAGGGGGAGTTCTGAGAACTGGCAGTGAGTCAGGGGCCCCGGCCTGGGCGTGTGTGTGTGTGTGGGGGGGCACACTAACATGCCACTGCAGGGCAGCTGAGTTCTCAGGAACTCCCTGGTATGCCGGATCCAGCAGCTAGGCAGGCCCAGGGCGTCAGCCACCCCCATCTCTGAGTGCCTCCTGGTTCTTCTTTCTTTCTTGTCTCCCTGTCTTGTTTCTCTGGCGCTCTGTCCTTATCTATCTGTCTCTCTGTCTCCCTTTCCTTATCTTTCTCCTGGCCTCTGTCTCTCTCTCTCTCTCTGACAGTCTCTTCCTGCCAGTTTCCCTTTCTCTGTGTCTCTGTTTCACTCTTTGTTTTCCTGCCCTTCTGCCCGCTCTGTCCCCCACCGCGATGAGCCTTTCCATCTCTCTCTCCCTGTGAAATCAGCCAATCAGTCTCTTCTCCCCACCCCACATGCCCTGACTCCATCCTCTCATTACCCCTCTCCTGCTTCTTGGGTCCGTCCTGGGGGTGCCTGACTGATAGCCTCTACACCCCCTGCTCCATCTGCCCAAAGGGTGGGGGTTGGGAGGAGTAGGGGTTGCTGCTTGAGTATGGGGAGCGGCCAGAGGCTATGAGGGGGCAGAGAGGGTGGGGCATGTGTGTGTGTGTACAGTATGGGTGAGCCTAGACAGTGGCCCTTGAGCAGGTGCGTTTGAAAACACGAACACGCATGTGCATGACCATAGTCTTCCTCTGCTGGGTGGGGCAATGGCAGTGATAAGCCCAGGCCCTTTGTGGAAGCAAGTGTTTCGGCATGACCCCTCGTTGTTGAGCTTGAGCCCGGGAGGCCTGGTACAAAAGTAGAGCACCAAGCTGAGAATGGACTTGTATGTGTCTATCAATGTGAGTGTGCACATGAGAGATAATCGTGAGCTTTGCTTATGTGTGCCCATGTTTGAGGGTGTGAGCATGCACATGTGTGTGTTCCTGCATGTAGGAATGTGAGTGAGCATCACCTGTGCAGATATTTGTGCCTCTGTGTGTTGTATGCTTGGGTGTGTGTATGTGTGCAAGAGGTGAGTGTGCATAAGTGTGAGTGTGTGAGGATGTATGGTATGCATGTGCATGTGTGTTTGCACAAACACATGTGCGTGTGTGACTTGTGAGGGGGCGTCTCTGTGCATACATCAGTATGTGTGTGCATGCCAGTGCGTGTGTGCATGTGTGTGTGTGTGTGTGTGTGTAGGCAGGTCCATGTGTGAGTGGGTGCACGTGTGTGTGCTGTGTGTGCGTGTGTGTGACTGTGAGGGGGGCAGGTGGGTGGGCGTGGGACTCAAGTGTGGGCCTGACCCCCGTGACTCCCGTCCCCTCTCCCACAGGTACATCGAGAACCAGCAGCATCTGCAGCGTCTGGAGCTCAGTGACCTGAGGGGCCTGGGGGAGCTGAGAAACCTGTGAGGGAACTGGGGACTGGGCGGGTGTGGGGCTCACAAGGTCAGGAAGGGTGCAGGGTCCTAGGGCCTGGAAGGACCTGAGAGGCTGAGGACTGAGCGATGAGGGGGTGGTGGGGTGGGGGGTTGGTTAGGAAGCTGAGGGTGTTGAGGGGTCCAGAGTAGCTGAGGAAACCAAGAGGGGGCTGGGGAGGGGCACAGGGCTGGGCAGAGAGGGCCAGGGACCCAGAATAGCAGAGGACCCGGGGACTGATCTCCCATACCCCTCCCCAGCACCATCGTGAAGAGTGGTCTCCGTTCCGTGGCGCCAGATGCCTTCCATTTCACTCCTCGGCTCAGTCGCCTGTGAGTGGCCAGGGATGGGCAGTGGGGGTGGGAGGCCACCCACACTTGGGCCGCTAATGGCCTTGGCCCTCCCCAGGGACCTGTTCTGAGGAAGGCCCCTGCCTGGTCAGGGAAGCGTCTTCGCATCTACTTCAGGGATGGCATGCTCTTACCCTGCCAGCTAGAGGTCCTTCCTGCCGCTTCCTTTCTGTGCTTCATGCTGCAGGGACCCTTCTCATGGGTGCCTGCCCGCCTCTCTTTGCAGGGTTCAGGTACACACCAGTCCAAAGGGAAGAAGGGGTGGAGCAGTACTCCTGGGTTCTGGCTGGGGCTCCATTTCCCACCCTGCCCTGATGGCGATGTGTCAACTGGCCCCTAGGATAGCCTGGGAGCTGGGTTATCAGATCTGCCATTTGTCAGCCTCCCCAGTCCTGGGAGTCACAGCTGCCCCTCCTGTAGAGGACGGAGGGCATCACGGCTGGGCAGGGAGAGACATTCAGAGTCCCTAGCAGCCCCTCCCTGGCCTTCTGAGGGCAGAAGTTCAGCTCCCCTGCCCCTCACCACGAGCAGGTGGAAAGGCAGGAAGGGTGGTGGGGCCTGCTGTGAAGTTGTGCTCGGTCCTCTAAACTCTCTGCTGTGTCCAGCAATTTAACAGCAAAACCAAAACAAAGCAAAAAAGATAATATTATGTCACTGACTAGGTACTGGGGTTGTAGTTAAAAATGTGTCCTCAATAACCCTTCATGGTAGTCACGTCCGTGAATCTTCACAATCAGCCTGGTGAGAGAGAGCGTGGTATCATTCCCGTTTCATAGATAAGGATTTTGAGAATCAGAGAGCTTATGTTTCAGGGCAGAGGCCACACGACTGTAAGTGCAGGACAGAACTTACACCCAGCTCTGTCTGGCTCTGAGGTGGGTGATGTTTCTGGCCCCTGTGTGGTGGTCCCTCTCTCACCCAGCCCCTATAGATTCTAGGACTGCTCAGCAAGGAGGGGGCTCAGGGCAGGCCCCGCAGAGGCAGAGGGTCCCAGGAGCAGCCACCTGGAGCAGGGCACAGAGCCCTGGGGCTTGCACAACAGTTTCCTGTGTGGCCTGGAGCCCGGCACCTTGCTGGGCTCACCTTCTCCACCTCTACAGCTGGGGGCCTGGTCCTTTCCCAGGCAGTCCCCAAGGAGGGGCAGGAAGGAGGACGAGGAGGGGTCCTGAGGAAGCCCTTTGAGTTCCTTGGGGACAGGTAGACAGCAAGGAAGTGTGGGAGCCTCAGTCCTCCTCCTCCTCCTCCTCCTCCTCCTTCTGCCCAGTCCTGGGCTCTGTGGGGCGGGAGCACAGATGGAGCCCCTTCCCCCAGCTGTGGCCTCAGCACTTTGCCAGCTGGGGCTGAAGCAGGTGGGGGAGGGGGGAGTGGCTGTTCCCTCAGATCCCCCTCCCTGGGGTCTGGGGAGGGGGTTAAGTGGGGTTAACCCTTGTCGTCCCAGGGAGAGGAGAGGGACTGACCAAGCCTTACCTGGTCCCCTCCTGCCCCCCATCCACTGGCGCTGCCTCCCCAGGCTTGCTCTAGTTGCCTGGGCTGGGGAGAGGGAGCCAGATGTCAACTTCCTCTTGGGCTTCTTCCCTCCCTCGCATTGGGTCAGAGTGAGGTCAGGTCGCTCAAGGGGTCTGTCTTGATGTGTCTCAATGCCCGCAGGAATCTCTCCTCCAATGCTCTGGAGTCTCTCTCCTGGAGAACCGTGCAGGGCCTCTCCTTACAGGAACTGTGAGTGCGGGCCCTCGCGGGGCAGGGCAGCAAGCGTGAGTGTGCTTGTGTGCACTCGCGTCTGCGTGATGCCGTGTCACTGTGTCTGTGTGGCACTGCATTGGGGGGTCTCTTTGGGGACTGTGTGATGCCTGTGAAACCCCCATCAATGTGAAGGCTGATGGCCACCATTGAGGGGTGCTGCCTGGATGGAGTGGGGGCGCTGGCCTGGGTAACTGTGTGCTGGGCAGAGCCACAGGACCGCTGCGTGTGCCCACGACATGTCCACCCGCATGCCCGGTGCACCGCACACATGGATGGGTAGGGCAGCCGTGGTCCACGTGTACTTAGTGGACATTCTGGCCTCTGGCTCACTCTGGGAGTCCATGTCCCTCCCTCCTTGTCACCATGCTCAGGACCCTTGCCTGGCTTGTCACCCTGGGGAACCTGGGGTAAGGGACTCTTATGCTTCCCCAGCTGGCTGTCTTGGGCTTTCTGCTTTCTATTTCTTTTAATAACATCTTGTTACTGGGGCCTTCCCCTGCGTCCCCCTTCCCCTCTACACCAGCTTCCCTGCTGTCTAACTGCTCGCTCAATACTCCAAATACTTCACCCTGGTGGCTCCTCAGGCCCTGTGCCTGCCCCTTCCCTGACTCTCTTGGTGTCCCCCTACACCCACCAGGGTCCTGTCGGGGAACCCTCTGCACTGTTCCTGCGCCCTGCGCTGGCTGCAGCGCTGGGAGGAGGAGGGGCTGGGCGGAGTGCGTGAACAGAGGCTGCAGTGTCGTGGGCAGGGGCCCCTTGCCCTCATGCCCAACGCCAGCTGCGGTATGTGCTGGGGTGGTGTAAGGGGCTGGGGGAAGCTACCTGCTGGGGATAGGGCACTGGGCAAGCATTGAAGGGGCGGGGAGAGAGGGCCTTGGAAAGGTCTGGGAGGACACTGTTGGGCCCTGGGTTGTTGAGGAGGGTGGGGAGGGAGCATTCCCCAGGTAGAGCTCTGAGGCCACTCCTGGCTTTAACACCCCTCGCCCTCGGCCATCCTGGGTGGCTAGGTGTGCCCATGCTGAAGGTCCAGATGCCTAATGCCTCTGTGGACGTGGGGGACGACGTGTTGCTGAGGTGCCAGGTGGAAGGGCGGGGCCTGAAGCAGGCCGGCTGGATTCTCGCGGAGCTGGAGGGGTCAGCCACGGTGATGGTGAGAAGCCCTTCACCCCTATCCCCCCACAGAGGTCCTCGCAGGGCACAGGGGATAAAGACAGCAAAAGACAGACACTGTGGGGGAAAGAGGCAATGAGTGAGGAGCACACAGAGGCTGAGGGGTGGACAGAGGTGGTTTAAACACATAGGGCTCAGGCTTACACTGAGGGGCAGTCCAGGGCACACACACGCCCTCATGGTGGGCGCTGGCCCAGCAGGGACCACAGGCTACACTAGACCCATCAGGACTTAGGCCCCCTTTCTGGGAACATGATGCTGTCTGCAAGACAGGGTCACAGAGCCCTCACATGTTGGAGCTGAGAGGGCCTCAACAGACCATCCCTCTCCTACATCCCCTTTCTGTATAAGGAAACTAGGGCCCAGGGAAGGGGCACAATTCCTGTGGTCCTGCACCCAAGGTGAGTTCTTAGGGGCCCCTGGGGACTTTTTCTGGAGATTCTGGAAGCAGCATCCTCTTGGGTGTGTGATGAACATATTAGTAAAGGAGGCCAGGTCTGGCTCCAGCTCTCTCACTAATTAATTCTTGGAGTGACTTTCAGAAAAGTCCCTTAATCTGCTTGAACTTTGGTTTTCTTATCTGTAACCTGAGGAGATGGACATCATGGCCTTCTGGTGTCCTGCCTGCCTCTGGGCATTCTCTGGCCTCTATCTCTGTTATCCAGACATGTCTTTGGGCACCTTCCCAGGCCTTGCCCCTTGTCCTTATGCTGGAGATGGGCAGCCAAGAGTAGCCACAGCTAACTCAGGAGCCTTGTTGACGAGGGCAGCAGGGACTGACAGTGGGCTGTGCCCGCCCACCTGGGTGGCAGGAGTGGATACACAGAACTGGGCTGTGGGCCAGCAGGACTGGGGCTGTGGTGTTTAGTTTGAAGGCCCTTGCTTTGGGGGGAGAGTCGGTTCCAGAATTGCTGGAGGCCCCTGGAGCCCTGAGCAGAGGCGGCGGATGTGGTAGAAAGGTCACAAGCCACTGAGGGATTCCTCCCCTCCAGATGTTAAAACCACCTAGTGAGTAAAGGAGAGAGGACGAGGCAGAGGCCATGTCTATGAGTGGAGAAACCTTAGATGAACCTTCTGGGAAATTCCAGGTTTTTGCTTTCTCTTTGGGAGATTTACATGTATACTACCACCTGTGTTTTCTGGAAACTTCCCATAGAAAAGTAACACTCTGGCCAGGCGTGGTGGCTCACGCTTGTAATCCTAGCACTCTGGGAGGCCGAGGCGGGAGGATTGCTTGAGCTCAGGAGTTAGAGACCAGCCTGAGCAAGAGCAAGACCCCGTTTCTACTAAAAATAGAAAGAAATTGGCCAAACAACTAAAAATAGAAAAAATTAGCCAGGCATGGTGGCGTGTGCCTGTAATCCCAGCTACCCTCCAGCTGAGGCAGGAGGATCTCTTGAGCCCAGGAGTCTGAGGTTGCTGTGAGCTAGGCTGACGCCACGACACTCTAGCCCAAGCAACAAAGTTTGACTCTGTCTAAAAAAAAAAAAAAAAAAAAGAAAGAAAAGTCACACCCTAACTGTGTTAAATGGAGTCTGGTCCCTCTCAATTGGGAGAGCAAGGGATGGTAGAGCAGCTCGAGGGGAGAGTTATTGGGACGCCAGGCCCCACCCAGAGCGAGAGGAGGAGATGGGACAGCCTCGGGCAGGGCTTCCCCGTGGCGGGTGGGATAAGAGCCTGCACAGCAGGCTGGAGAGCTCTTCTGGAACCTTTGAACTCACATATTCCAGTGGGAGCCCGGGGACACCGAACCTACTCTGGCATGTAGTCAAGGGACTCCACATCTATGAAGTTTCCAGATAGATGAGATTTGTCCATCACTTTATTTATTTTCATTATTTTATGAAAATCACTGTCTAAAATGTCAGAAGATAATTTGTGCACCTCTTCAGCTTACAAAACAAACCAAAAACCCCATGGTTCAGCAAGATTTAGAATTGTCTCGAGATCGTATAACTTACACATGACACGACCGTGGTTTCTTAGGAAGAGAAGTTGAATCCGATCCAATCTTTTGATGGTGATTCAGAATTGAGTCACTTTGCCTCCCTAACCTCACTCGCTCTCGTCATCTGCCGAAGGACGTGCCGCTGCTGCTGCGCTCTAACCTCTGGCCTGTTGTCAGCACCATCTCTGCGTGTCTGACCCTCCCTGGGCTGAGACTGAGTTTGTCAGAACCGTGTGTGAAACGAGAACGACTAGGTGGCGAGGTCCTAGTTGGTTCTTCAATGAGCTACGTATGAACTTGGTACTTGGGATCTGTGACGTCTGCTTAGCTGCTTAGATGGATGCTTTTATTTTTCCTGTGGGGCATTTTGTGCCTATTTTGAGGTTATTGGTCATATTTTAGATTTTCCAGATCATTAAATACATGATCCAGGAGGTAGTCTATGAACAAGCTCTAAAGGAGCTGTGTTCTCTCCTACCCCTCTCCTTCTCCCCACCGGCCCGCCTCTCCTTTCCATCTGGAGCCAGAGGGGCTCCCCAAAGAATCAGCTCCAGCCCCCGGCCCCAAGCTGGCTGAAGCTCTTCCTGATTTGCCCTCTCTTCCCTGATTCAGAAGTCTGGGGGCCTGCCATCCTTGGAGCTGATTCTGGCCAATGTCACCAGTGACCTCAACAGGAAGAACGTGACTTGCTGGGCAGAGAACGACGTGGGCCGGGCCGAAGTCTCTGTCCAGGTCAACGTCTCCTGTGAGTCTCAGGGGCTGCCCCTGCACCCACCCCCACTCATCTCTTCTTCCCTGAAAAGAGGGTGGGGGGCTGGAGGAAAGGGTGGGATGTGTGTGTCCACAGCTGCTCCCTCCCAGCTGTTTCCAGATTCCCATGAAAACCTGATCCTTTGAGGGAAGTCCTGAGGGCTGGTCAAGGCCAGAGGGATGGAGATGGATTTCTTTCTGGCCCCCTGCCCAAGTCTTGCTACCTGAGGCCCTGAGCACCAGCTGCCCGGCTGTTTCCACTGCTCCGAACTACTTCTTGCCTGTCCCTCCTTAGGCCTTTGCCCTGAATCCTAGTTTTAAAAGAGGAAATTCCCCTCCTGAGTTCCTATTTAGTCTCCCTGCCTAATTTCTCTAGGTCTGCCAGAAAGCTTTCTGAAGTCTTGCACTGTATATCATTTTTCTTCTTTTATTGTGACATATACATAGAAATGCATGTAAAACATGTGTGCTTGAGCGATACTCTCATCAGAACCTCAGAAGACCCCTCACCTTTCCCTGTTCACAACCCACCCTCTCCCCTACTTCCTGACTTTTGTGCTAACCATTTCCTTTTTCCTTGCTTATAAAAACAATTTTTCACAAATATGCCTATCAATATAGCTTTGCCTGTTCTTATATATTATATGAATGAAATTGTACTGTATGTGTTATTTTGTGTGTGGATTCTTTCACTCAATGTCATATTGGTAAGATCCATCCATGTTAACGGGGGTTGCTGTAGTTCATTCAATTCACTGCTGCGTAGTATTCCAGGGTGTGGACGCCGGATTTCATATACTCACACATACACACGCATTTTTCCCTATTAGAGAGGGACTTTTGCTTTTTCCAGGTTGGGTCTATTTCAAATCCATATCTTTTTTCAACAAGTTTTTAACAGTGTATATTTTTTTGCGTGTTTGATTCTTAGGCCCCACTGCCCCATCTTCTGAAGCTTGATTTTGCTTAGTTTTCCAGATTCCTTACTCGCAAAGACTCCATGTTTAATTGCCATAAGCCGGTACCCGCTTCTCCAGGGCTGTTACTTACTTATTCATGGCCCACCACTTAAGTTCCTTAAGCCTCTGAATTTTATATCCCTGCTGCCTGATTTATTTAAAATTTGATGTTTCTTCAAAACGTCTCTCCTTGTGAATTTCCTAGGGCCTGCTGACCTGTTTCTCTTAGGCATGCCACCTGTTTTCTGGTTCTATCCCCTTTGCCCTGGACTTGCGTGGGCCTGCCGGGCTCCCTCCAGCCACCCCCTGACTTCTCGCTGTCGCCCCTTCTGGCCCGCAGTCCCGGCCACCGTGCAGCTGCATGCGGCGGTGGAGCTGCACCACTGGTGCATTCCCTTCTCTGTGGACGGGCAGCCGGCGCCCGCTCTGCGCTGGCTCTTCAACGGCTCTGTGCTCAATGAGACCAGCTTCATCTTCACCGAGTTCCTGGAGCCGGCGGCCAACGAGACCGTGCGGCATGGCTGCCTGCGCCTCAACCAGCCCACCCACGTCAACAACGGCAACTACACGCTGCTGGCGGCCAACCCCTCTGGCCAGGCCGCCGACTGGGTCATGGCTGCCTTCATGGACAACCCTTTCGAGTTCAACCCCGAGGACCCCATCCCTGGTGCGAGGGCCACCCTGAACCCTGTCCCCACTCCTGGGCTCCACCTGGGGTGGAGATCCAGGTGTCCAGGGAAACCTGGCCCCAGAAGCTGGAGTGCCTGGTCCTGGACAGAAAGGAGTGCGGAGTCCTGGTGTCCAGCTCTGTGCTGGCCCCCTTGGCCCCTTCCCCCAAGCCAGGACTTCTGAACCCCTGAGCTATTCCCTCCATTTGGGCTGGCTGAAGAGAGAGCCATGCACCAGGGCATTCCTGGCCCAGCTGGAAAATGGTCACAGGCATCTTCTCCCTGGAGGTCCAGCAGCCCCATCCCCATGCCACTCTCACCCCACGAAGGGATGAGCCCCAGAGGGGTCAGGGGACTCGCTGCTTTCCTCCTCCATCTGACTGCTCTCTCTCCTCCCTCCTGCTGCAGTCTCCTTCTCGCCAGTGGGTGAGTAGCCCAGGCTGGAGGGCAGATTCCGTCTGGTCCCGGAGCCGAGGCTGGGGCAGAGGGTACAGCTCACCTAATCCCTGAGAGGCCAGCTGGAGCCGGGGTGGGGAGCTGCTGGAGGAGACACGGTGCCTGCCAAGGCCCACCCTTCCTGCCCTGTGTCCCTACAGACACTAACAGCACATCTGGAGACCCGGTGGAGAAGAAGGACGAAACACCTTTTGGGGTGAGCATAGAGAGCAGAAGCTTGTGCGGGACGTGGGATCGGGAGGCCAGGCCAGAGGCTCATCCGCGTGGCATTTCTGGTCAGGGCAGGGAGGTCACTGCAGTCTGGCATGAGCTCTGTCTGCCACCCTCACAGCCACTGCAGGGGTCCACAGGGGAGGAGGAGGCAAGTGGGGGCCTGGCTCTGGGCTCCTATGCAGGATGGAGCAGTGGTTTGCTATGGGAGCTCTGAGAGTGCAGGAGAAGCCCCTGGATCTAACCCCAGTCCCCACCCCAGGTCTCTGTGGCCGTGGGCCTGGCTGTCTTTGCCTGCCTCTTCCTTTCTACGCTGCTTCTTGTGCTCAACAAATGCGGACGGAGAAACAAGTTTGGGATCAACCGTGAGTGGAGAGGCTGCAGAGTGCTGTCTGTCTGTCTGTCTATCCTACTGGCTTTGTATCCTACTGACTCTGTCTCTGTTTGGGGGGCCTGTACACAGGTGGAGTTCTAGGGTGTGTGTTTGGGGGATAGAAGAAGGCCTGGCCATGAGGCTTGTGAGTGTGAGTGTGTGTGTGAGTGAGCGTCGGGGCTCGCGCTGGGGTAGTTTCAGAGGCAGCAGCTGCTAATTGGTGGCTGGATTGTAGTCAAACGCTAAGTAGGTCTGGGAGATCTGGGCTTCGGCGGGGGAGTCGGGGAGCTCTTTGGTGCCCATGGGGCCAAGGGTTGGACAGAAGCCAGATAAGGCGAAGCCGTGGCGCCTCCCCTTCTCCCTGCCTGCTGTCTTGCCCCCTGCTCCTTTGTCCTGCCCTGCAAGTTATGAGGTGGGGGCAACTGGCACCCTGCAAGCAGGGCCAAGGTGTGGGCAAGCCCCTCCATGTGGCTGTGTCTTCTCCCCAGGCCCCGCTGTGCTGGCTTCAGAGGACGGGCTGGCCATGTCCCTGCATTTCATGACATTGGGTGGCAGTTCCCTGTCCCCCACCGAGGGCAAAGGCTCCGGGCTCCAAGGCCACATCATCGAGAACCCACAATACTTCAGTGATGCCTGTGAGGGGCTATGCAGGTCAAGGGCAAGGGAGAGTGTGTGCGCGCGTGTGCATATAGAAGCCTCTGGGCCGTCGTCCTTGCTCACCCCAGGCCTGAACAGTCTCCGTCCCCCCACCCCATCCCAGCCACAGCATATCCTTCCTGGGCTGAGATCAGCCTGGCTGCAGCCCCGCCCAAGACACAGCTAGCCCACACCACGTCCTCTCTGGGCAGACGCAGCCACGCTACGACTCGTGGCTTGGTGAAGGAGTGAAGGCTGAATTTTAATCCCCATCCAGCCCCTTGCTGGGCGCCTTGTGCAGACACAGCCCTGTAGATAGTCCTGCCCTTGCCACTAGAGTTCCCTCCCGGGACTGGGGCTCCCGGCTGATCCTGCAGCCCCTCCCAGGTGTTCATCACATCAAGCGCCGGGACATCGTGCTCAAGTGGGAGCTGGGCGAGGGCGCCTTTGGGAAGGTCTTCCTCGCTGAGTGCCACAACCTGCTGCCGGAGAAGGACAAGATGCTGGTGGCCGTCAAGGTCAGACCCTGATCACGAGGCACTGCTGGCCTGGGTCCCCCTCCAGGAGCACCATCGTGTCAGGACAGAGCGCTTAGGCTTGGGGGTGGGATGTCGGGGTCTGACATGGCTCAAGACTGGGGGTGGGCGGGCTGCCCCGCCTGCAGGGAGTTGAGGGCTGGGCCCCCGCTCAGTCCTGTCCCCGCCCTCGCCATCCAGGCGCTGAAGGAGGTGTCCGAGAGCGCCCGACAAGACTTCCAGCGCGAGGCGGAGCTGCTCACCATGTTGCGGCACCAGCACATCGTGCGCTTCTTCGGCGTCTGCACCGAGGGCCGCCCGCTGCTCATGGTCTTTGAGTACATGCGGCATGGCGACCTCAACCGCTTCCTCCGGTATGAGCCCCTGGCCTCCGGCCTCTGGCTATGAGCCTGTTGTCCCTTCCCTCCAAGCGCATTCCTGCTTATCTGTCCAACCACGGGGGGACACCAAGAAGGATCAGGAAGACATGGTCCTGTCCCCAAGGAGCTCTCAGGTGGTAGAGAAGGCAGGCGTGTGCATGTGGGGCTGGTCCTTGCAAAAAACAGAGTGGCAGTAGCCAGGGAGGTTGCACTGGCGGAAGCTAGGAGCTAACACTTCGGGATGGGTGGGCTTTGCAAAGGGTGTGTGTGCATTTGTGTGTGGCACAGAGGCCGGGCCTGTAGAAGGTGGCAGTTTAGATAATTACAATAACAACAACAACAAACATTTATAGGCACTTTCTGTGTTTCAGGCACTATGCTATGTACTTTACAATTCATTCTTATTATGGTTCTGCTCACTTGTACATAAATACCTTGTACGATAATATAAATATATGTTTATTCTTTAGTCTCCAAGCATATGTTGCCATTTATACGTGAAGAAAGTTACAAAAAATTCATTTCTTTGGCTTTGGACAGAAAAACTCTGATATGTTAATCTTTTGTGCTAATAATTTTAATAACTTCAAGAAATGTACCTGTTTCACAGACAAGGCTTGAAGAGGTTAAGTGACTTGCCCAAGGACACACAGGTAGCGAATGGCCCAGGGGAGATGTGACGCTAGGCAGAACCCCTGCTCTTAAGCTCTGACTGTGACGGTCACATGTTCCCTTAGTCGAATCCTTCCCCGATGAGAAAGCTCCTGCGAGGATAGGCCCGTGTTTGTTAGGCAGAGAAAGGACCGGGCTTTGGAATCAGCTGCTGCTTATTAGCTGAGCCTTTTGCCAAGTCCCTTTCCACTCTGACCTCACTTTCCCCACCAGTAAGAGGGACTTGGGGTAGGGGCGAGGGTCTGTGGTTCCGGGTGAGCAACTGCTGTGTGGTTGTCCAGCTGAGGGTCATGATCTGGTCCCCAAATATCCCCTTGGGAGTGGTGGGTCATTCACGCAGTCAGGCTGCAGAACTCAGCTAGGAGAGATCCCTGAGTCCTGAGCTTATCCTTGCGGACGGGGGGAGCCAGTGGAGGGTGTGGAGCAGGAGGGGGTGAGGCCAGACCCGAGGCTGAATGGGGACTGGCACAGAGGAACCCGAGTCAAGACAAGGCCAGAGAGGAGCCCATCCCCTTGCTTTCCAGACACGGTGCACACTAAGTGATGGTCTCGGGGGAGGCAGACCAGGGAGATACCACCATCTGGGGCCCAGACTATGGGAAAAGTGGCTCTAAATGCTGGATGGAGCACTGGGAGAATCAAAGGAGGGGATCACGAATGCTTCTAGATGAGTCTGGAAGACTTCCCCTAGAGGGGGCCATCTGTTCCTTCTCCCCTGTGGGTCTTGGTACTTCCAGTTCCCTCTGCCTGGGGCACTGGGCCTCCCTCCCGGCCACTTTACCCTCCCCTGCCCTGGACCCCTTCAGACGGCTCAGCCACTTCTCTTCCTCAGCACTTGAGTCTCAGTGTAGATGCCCCTCCCTCCAGGAAGCCTTCCCTGACTTCTTCCATCCCCACCCCTAGTGCCCATTAGGTGCCCCTCACACTGCACTGTTGTGACCTGTGTATCTGCATCATACTCTCCACTGTAGCTCTGGTGCTTGGCACATTGGAGATGTTTAAAAAATACCTGGGATAGGAGAATGAGGAGAAAGTTGGCCAGTAGGAAGAGGCATTCCTGGCAAAGCAATCAGCTCAGGCAAAGCTTCAGAAGAAGGAATATTGGAGAATGGAGATCAGTGAGCAGGGACTGACCTGGAGTGGTGGCCGTGGGGAGGAGGGGGCATCCCAGAAACCTTCAGAAGGAAGGAAGACTCCACGGGAATGGCTGGTACTGAGGGCAAAGGTGAGAGAGACAGGGGAGCCAGGAGGATGCCCAGGTTTCAGGCTTAGTGCCTGGGTGGGGGAGGTTCCCTTCACTGCAGGCGCAGGCGTGGCAAGGGCTGAGTCTGAAGGTTCCACGGCAAGAGAAGTCGGGGCCGGTAAGCCGCTGGAGTGCAAGGGGGCTGCCTGAGAGGAAGGCATGGACATGCAACCGTGGGCTCTCTCTGGTGGAAGCCTTGGAGATGGGCACACCTATTCCAGCCCCCCTGTCCCAGCCTCTGCAGACAGCGGCCTCCACTGTCCTTTCCTTCCTTCGTTTCTGGTCCCCCAGTCTTTGCCCCCATCACCCCCGGCTCCAGGGGCTCCCCTCCCTCAGGCTCCTGCACTCCCAGCCTCTATCCCTTCTCCCTCTCTTGCTCGCAGGTCCCATGGGCCTGATGCCAAGCTGCTGGCTGGCGGGGAGGATGTGGCTCCAGGTCCCCTGGGCCTGGGGCAGCTGCTGGCCGTGGCCAGCCAGGTCGCTGCGGGGATGGTGTACCTGGCGGGTCTGCACTTTGTGCACAGGGACCTGGCCACGCGCAACTGTCTGGTGGGTCAGGGACTAGTGGTCAAGATCGGTGACTTCGGCATGAGCAGGGATATCTACAGCACTGACTATTACCGCGTAAGGGTCCTTTGTCCCCAACCCCTCCCCCAGCATCCACACTGTAGACACCCTGGATCCCGAGTCCACCGGGAGCCTGCCTTTGTCAGGCACACCCTCCTCTTCCTTGGCGGTGTGGGGGCTGAGAGTCTCTGGCTCTGGTTTTAAACAACCCTCCTCAGCCCCAGAGGAGGAAGGGCTGTCTCCTCTGCTATCCCAGATGGAAACAGCACCACTGGATTTTCCCTCTTAGCCCTGGCCCTGAGGGCCATGTCTATTTATTTTTATTGACGGGGCTGGGGCGGGTCCGCGCTGCGGGCGGGCAGTCGGTGGCGCGCGGGAGGTGACGAAGAGCACCCGCCGGCAGGTGGGAGGCCGAACCATGCTGCCCATCCGCTGGATGCCGCCCGAGAGCATCCTCTACCGCAAGTTCACCACCGAGAGCGACGTGTGGAGCTTCGGCGTGGTGCTCTGGGAAATCTTCACCTACGGCAAGCAGCCCTGGTACCAGCTCTCCAACACTGAGGTCAGCCCTGTCCCATGGGCCACCTCTTGCTGACCACACCCATTTCCTGCCCCTTTGGGTCCCTCGTCTGCCCCTCTGCCACTGCCTGGGGAGGCCCGTCCCAGCATCCTGCCCACACGGTGCTGCCTCCACCCCAGCCCTGTTTTCTTCCTCTCCTGTTCTTGCCATCGCCTACCATCCTACGCCTAGGCTGGCTCCTGGGGGAACCTCAAAGCACTTTGTAAGTGGAGCCAGACCCTCATCCCTAGCTGCGTTTTACAGACCTAGTAGGCGTATCAGTGTGGAAGGGAGAGGCATGGGAAGAGGAGCACAGCACAAGAGGGCCTGACACTGCAGCAGGGAGACTGGAGGTTAGACTGTCAGAGGGACATCCTGCTCCCTCCTCGCTGCCCTCCTGGCTGGCCACAGCCAGAGCAGGCCCCAGGTGTTCTGTCTCCCAGAGCAGCTCCCCCCGCCCCTTCCTTGGCTCGCAGCTGTCAGTTTCCATTTCTCCTCCTAATGCAGTGTGCTCCCTGGAGGCTGGTGGGGTGGGGAGAGGGTTATAGATTTTAATTTTCTCAAGCACTGAGAGAAGGGATGGAATTAGTGCCGCCCATAACCCAAGTCCTCTAATGGGGAGGAGGCAAGTGGGGGAAAGAGGCTCAAGGCCCCTTCTCCAACCACAATCTGCACCATTTCTCCTTCTTTGGATCCCTTAGCTGTTCTAGTGGTCCTTCTTAGAGTCTGATTTTGATCTTTCTTGCTGCAGTTTCTTTTCAGAGGCGCCAGGTCCCTACAAGGTGGTAGGGACAGAAGGGAGAAGGAAGTGGGGGTCAGCCTCTGCTTTAAAATGCAAGCCAGCTACTTTTCAAGGGACCTTTAATTGCAATTCTGCTCCATTTCTTTCTTCCCTTTGGAGCTGAGAGGCACAGGGCCTTTCCCCTCCTTTCTTCAGCCCCCAACACCAAGCTGATGCATTTGGCAAATGCCTTGGCCCTCCCCTTCCCCAGCCCACCTGGCGAGTCTTCCTAGCCTCTGATCCCAGCCTTCCAGAAGCAATCCTACCTCGAGCCCAAGCTTTCCAGAGTGAAGCCTTAATCCTTCCCGCTTCTCAGGGTCAGAGCAGAAAGGAATCTTGGGGTTCACTGTGCCCATTTAGATGAGCAGCAACCAAGAAGCCCAGACAAGCGTGGGACTTGCCTTGGGAGCCTCAGCGAGGCAGAGGCAGTACTGGGGCCGGCCTCGTCCTCCTGCCCCCAACCTGGTGTGCTCTCCTTTCCGTCTCTCTGGTGGCCCCAGGCGATTGAGTGCATCACGCAGGGACGTGAGTTGGAGCGGCCGCGCGCCTGCCCGCCAGAGGTCTACGCCATCATGCGGGGCTGCTGGCAGCGGGAGCCCCAGCAGCGCCACAGCATCAAGGACGTACATGCCCGGCTGCAAGCCCTGGCTCAGGCGCCTCCTGTCTACCTGGACGTCCTGGGCTAGGGGGCTGGCCCAGGGGCTCGGACTGGGTAGCCGGAATACTGGGACCTGCCCTCTGCAACCCCTATATCTCCCACAGCCCCAGGGTGATCTCAAAGCATCTAACTCGCCCTCAGCATGCAGGGGGTACAGGTGGGGGCTGGGAGTAGAGGGTGTTCCTGCTTCTCTAGGCAAGGTTCCGTCATAGCAATTATATTTATTATCCCTTGTCTGCGTCTCTTGCCAATTCTTGGGATGACGTCGTTCCAGGAGTGGGGCACTGGGATTCAGGTGGGGGCAGCTCTCTGGGGTCCTCCCCAGTCAGGTTCCCCTCGGCTGCCTCCTCTGTTCCACGCAGCTGTCACTCCCACCTTGTGATTACGGTTTGGGTCCCAGTCTTGCGGTCACCTTGTTGGCTTGGCGGTGAGGCGGCCTCAGGCCAAGCCTCCCAGACCTTCAGACCATAACTGTCTGTCTCTGTGCTTCATGTTCAGCAAGGCCGGGGCTGCAGTGGGAGGCACAGAAGACAGATGTCCTGGTGGATGGGATGGAAGCATCGGTGGGGTGTCTTCCTTGTGTCGGTGTGACCAGAGCAGAGCAAGCGCACAGTAGAACAAGTGGATGTGTGTGTGTGTGTGTGAGAGAGAGAGAGAGAGATTGTGCATGTGTGTCTGTGTGCATGTGCGCATGTGGCAGGAACAGGGAAGGAGCAGGACCCCATGTTCGTCCCCCTCTCTTACTCTCCTTGGCACTAAGTGCTTTGAGATTAGCACCTGGAGGCCAGGGACTGGGCAGGGCGGCTATTTCCTAAGGGCGGAGCCATCTTCCTGTCCCTTTCTGCCCAAGGGAGAAGGTGGAATCTCCCTTCCCCTCTGTTCCTTGGAACACCACTGGCCTTAACTGAGTGATCCAAGGCTTCTGTCAGCACCGAGACTGGGTAAGGTCCCCCCAGCCCCATCATGCGAGGGGACTTGGGTCTTGCCTCTGTATTCCCCAACCCAAAGGCTGTGTTCCACCCCGAGCCAGGGAGGAGCAGCTTCCCTCCAACCTTAGTCCCATCACTTCCAATCACCTGCCCAGCTCCTGCAATAACACATGCTCCCCACAGCTCCTCAGGGCTAATCAAATGGCTGTCTCCTGTCCCTGGGTGCCCAGCACCCCCCACCCGGTGATTCAATCTGGGTCTTATCACCCCTAGGCCTAGCCCAGTGCTGTGTCTGCCTCTTGTCCAGGCTGCTTAGTGCTAATGGAGGTCTGACCCAGGGCTGCAGGCTGATTGATGGTGGGGGGGTCTGGTCCCTAAGGGCCAAGTTCCCAGGCCCTGCTCTCCTGCCCTGGGATGGGTGGGGCTGGTGCTGCACCACCCCGGGAGGGAGCGCACTTAAAGCAGGTGGAGCGATGGGGAGGAAAGGGTTTGGAAACACGGTGAGGGATGCAGAGTTGGGAGATCAGATCCAACAGGTGAGCCCAGGGACAGATGCAGAGAGAGGGACAGGGACAGGATGTACACACATGGCGACACGGAGAGAGGCTACAGAGGGAGACCCAAAGACTGAGACATGCAGACAGAGAGAAAGAGAAGGCTGGAGACAGAGACACACAGACACAGCTGGGCACAGATGGGGAGACAGAGGGGCAGACACGTGCTGTAAACAGACACAGGTGGGACCAGCAGCTGAATCGGAGACTGTTCTGGAGAACAGCATGGGCTCCTGAGGGTGGCTTTCCATCTCACCTGGCCCTCACCTCCTCTGCCCTCTGAGCCTCTCTGCAGGCGCTAGGAGGGCATGGGACACCTCCAGACTTGGAGGCTCTGTGGGCAGACATAAGGGGGTCTGAGGTTTGCCCCACATTGGGCGCGATTGGGGCCAATCGCTGAAGCAGAGAGGTGGAGGTCAGGTAGCAGAAGGGACCTACCAGGGCATATGGAGATTTCCAAGGTCATCAGACATCAAGCTTCAGGACATCAGAGGCTCCTAAACCACAGCGGAAGTATTGCTGGAAAAGCCGGGCAGGTGAGGTGAGCGGCTCTGGGAACGAGGTGCGGACGGGGAAGGAAAAGTTCCGGGCGAGGGAACCGGACAGCCTCCATTGATCCGGGAGCAGGCGCTGCAGCCCAGCATTCCAACCCCTTCAAGCAGTCTGGACCTGGGGCCTTGTCCTGGGGACGAGGAGGGCAGTTGCACCCACATTGTCAGCTTAGTGGCCTGAGAGCCCCCACCCCCACGCTCCCTCTCCATCACTGACTGACGTGTAGATGTGCACATCTCAGCTGACACTCTGACCCATCTCACACGGCCCAGGCGCACACGTGCAAACACAGACACGTAAACACACGCACGCACAGCACCCCCTCCCCAATCACTCATAGCTGTTGGATTCCACTGTCATCAACGGTGCCCCCTCCACCCTGCTGTGGCCCCTGCCCCTCCCTGTTAATTACCTCCCGGCTATGCCAAGTCCATTAGCTGCCCCCCACACACCCCAGGGGCTAAGCACCAGCTGAGATGGTTGGCTGCAGGGGTATCAATGGGAGAGGGCCCCGAGGACCCCACAGAGGGCTGGGACCAGGACAGCAACCTGGGGGATCAGACGTCTGGGTCCCCCAACCTGGCCTAGGCCCCTCCCTCCACCCTTCCTCTCAGAGAGGGCTGTCCTAGTTGGAAGACAGAGGCTCAGAAAGGGTGGTGGGCACCTTGGGAATGTCCAGCATTGAAGAAACAAGCCAGATCCCCCGCTCTAAGCAAACCTCTGCCAGCTCCTCCCTACCTACTCTGGAGAGAAGGAACCAGGGGAACAAGCCCGTGGGGCTCCCCAGGGGCCCCCAGCACTCGGATGGGTCTCTAAAGACCCCAGAGGTCCAAGCCACCCCTGGCCCCCTCAGCCTTCCTAACCAGCCTCTGCCTCCTTCCTGCCCTGCTCCCTTGGGGGCTGGATTCCCGACAGGAGAGCAGAGCATCTGTTCAGGTTTCCGGGAAAGGGGCGAGCAGTGCTCCAGGGCAGCCTGGGTGGAGAATGTCCCATCCAGTGCCCCCTTGGATCCCCAGGCTGAAGATAGATCCTAGAGAGAATTCCAGATTCCATAGGCCCTGGGCTCTCTAAGTACCAGCCCAGAGAGAGCCTGTCTTGCCAAATTCCTGAAGTGGCCTTGGACAGGCTGCCCAAGGGGTGGGGCCTAGGGCGGGGGGGAGGTGACATTTTTCAGAGGAGCCAGGACCCAGAAATTCTGACTCTCAGCCTGCTGCCGGGCTGAACCACCAGGGAATTCAGACGCCTCTGGGGAAATGAGGTGGCTCCGTTGCTCCAAGCATCAGTCCCCTCCCAGACTGTCTCTGTCCACCCCAGCTCTGACAGACTCCAGTGCTAGAGCAGAAAGCTTGAGCAGCAATGGCTCTGGGGCGGCCAGAGCTGCAGGAGGAGCCCACACAGTGGCAGGGAGGGACAGAGAGTGGAGACGGCCCTGAGCAGAGCAGAGGCCCGAGACCTTCCTGCACAGGGCACAGGGGAAAAAGCAGAGAGCCAGGTGCAGAAGGACAGAAGCCAAGAGCCACAGAAACGATGTGCTTTCCCCGAGCCTTGCCTCTAACCCAGCCCATGGAACAAGAGGCTCCTCAGCCTCCCTCCCACTAAACTGGGCCCCCGTCTTCTTTTTGCAGGGCTGTGTTCCCTGCGGGTTAAGCTTCTAGACTCTGGAGCCTGGTTCTGCCACTTAGCAGCTGCGTGATGTTGGGCACATTAGTCAACCTTTCTGTGCCTCGGTGTCCTCCTTTGCAAAGTGGAAATAATAATAGCAGTAACTTCACAGGGTACCTCCGAGGCTTGAACAAGTCCCACAAGAAAAACTCTTTCAATAGGGCCGGACCCGTAGCAGGTGCTACAGAAATATTTGCTGCTTTTATTGCACCCTTTCCCACTCCTCCTTCTCCTCCCTCTTCTTCCTCCTCCTCTCTAAACTGCCACAGGTCCTGGCCCTGTTCCTGGGAGTGAGGCAGGTTGTATGTTTGCGGAGATGGTGCTCGCAGAAGAGGAGCTCTTGTCCCCTGATCCCAACCACCCCTCTAGCTGCAGCTCTTCAGAGGGAGGGGCCGTGCTCGGCTGCGGAGTGTAGAGGTGAGGACGGGGCCTCTCCCGCCCTCTGAAGCCCCGTGGGCTCCAGGTCTTTTGCTGCCCCAAAAGGTCCTGAGGGAACAAGAGCCTCGGGATGCCGCAGGGAGGGCAGGGCCAGAGCCACCCTCCCCTGCCCGCCACCCCCCATTACCTCCAGTCCTCTGGCTGCCTGATCTTTCTCTAGTGGGAATTTCCCTCCCGGTGCACCTCTGGGCAGCAATCCGGGATTAGACAGGGACCTTGGCACAAGGACCTTCGCAGGGTGCTTCTGAGGTCACACATGCTCGCAGACCCTGAGTCAGGTCTCCAACAGTATCAACCTGGGAAGGGGAAGCATGCTCCAAGGCTTTCCTCCCCTTATCCCCTTACCCTGAGTGCCAGGAAGTCCTTCCTGCAGTCTACCCCCGTGCTTCCCACCTGGATCTGAAGGGGTTACTCAGCTTCAGGCCCGCCCCCTGCAGGTCCCAGCTGCCTGGGGCCTGTGGTCAGAGCTAATGTAGGCAAGAGTTGGAGGACAAGAGGGGATAAAGTTATTAGCGTCTTCATCTTTGAGGGATATCGATTGCCAGGTCTCCTGGCTCACTTGGTCTCATAACGGGGCACAAGGGGGTGTTGGGAGGGGCTCGGGAAAGTCTCACAGAGCCCCTCACCCCATCTCCTGGAGTGGTAGCTTCCTTCCCGAAGAAGAAGAAGACGTGCAGAAACACAATTTGGGAGGCGGGGGTCTGGGGCAGCAGGGGTGAAGCAGGGGGGCTGAGAGCAGAGTCAGGGCTTGGTGCCCTGAGCAAGGAGCGGACAGGAATAGGCTCAGTCTCAGTTCACTACACTTTGCTTTAAGGTATGAAAGAGTGTGAGTGTGAGTGTGTGTGTGTGTGTGTGTGTGTGTGTAAGACAGAGAGAGAGACACACACTCACACACACACAACTGAGCTAGAGAGAGCCATGATGGCAGCCCACAGGGGAGAAGGAAGAGACCCCTATTCCTGAGGCTCATATACACCAAACTGATCCACCAACCCCAACCTCCTGCCACAGAGGCAGAGTCTCCTCCAACACTCAGATGCCCTGTGACACCTTCCCGGCCCCTGCCAGGCAGCCGTCTGATGCTCCTTTGAACTAAATGTTCTTGATGTGATTATGTGTGCGGTGGTGGGTGGTAGCTCACAGCGGAGTGTGTCACCCCCTTCCCACCCAGGGTGACTTTGGTCTCAGTGTGTCTGATTTTGTGTGTGTGGTTGACAGTCCCTGTGAGTGCCCTGAGAGGTCTGTGTAAACTTGGCTCTCTGCGTGGGTCCCTGCAAATTACTGTTCCCAGCCTGACATCAGAAGGGACGTAGGCTGGGGAGGGGGCTGGAGGTCTGGCTGTCCCCCTCCTCCAAGGAGGCCCCCATGGGCATTTCTAGCCAGAGCCTTTCCAGCTCCAGGTGACATCCCCAGGGCTGCAGAAAGACTCTGAGGGGAGAGCTCTGAGGGCTGGGGGTCTGGGGCTGGTGGGAACAGAAAGGGGCAATATCCTCCCCCCCTCCCTCCAGTGTCCGATCTTCCTCTCTTCCTCCCTTTCCTGTGGAAGCCGGAGGAGGGGGGCAGGGGTGGCTTCTCTGGGCAGGGGGTCAGAAGCTCGGGTCCTTTTGCCCCGGAGGAGCAGGCTTCCCCTCTGCTGGGCTGGGAGAGGAGGTAATTAATGATGGGGGGCCAGGAGGGCGAGTGTTCAGGGCTAATGTGGGTATTAATCAGGAGCTGGTCCCCAGTGAGGGATAGGATTCAGCTGGGGCACTGTGTGTGTGTGTGTGTGTGTGTGTGTGTGTGTATGTTGGGGGGCTATGGGGGACCAGGAGCTCCTGTCTCATCCAGCACCCCCAACCCCATCCGGCCCTCCTGCCCCTGTGCCTGTCCCTTGCCCTTGTTTTTCTGGAAGTCCCTCCTGCAGTGTGTCCTCCGACCTCCTGCTGAGGGAGGGGCGGATCCCTCCTCAAGTCCAAGTCCATCCCTGGAGGTGGGGGTGGGGCAGGCCACCCCCTCCCCACAAACCCCTCACTAGCCCTTCCTGCGGGCAGGCGCATTAGGTGATTCCTGAGGCTGTCAGCCCTGCTAATTGCCTCTCAACCTTCCCCTCATCACCAGGGCGGCCCCCCACGAACTCCATTAGCCCCCCCTCTCTCCCCTGATAGCCCCTAAATCAGCCCCAATTATTCACAGGAGGGGGAGGTCTGAGCTGAGCTGTGATTACAGCTGGAGTGGAGGGGGCGAGGGAGTCTGAGTGCCAGGCAGACTGGCGGGCAGGGCTGGCAGGGGGGCGGGGCGCTGGGGCCTTGTGGGCAGGGACCTGGGAGTCTGAAATGGAGGGACCACCCAGGCGCAGGGACCTGGGAGTCTGAAATGGAGGGCGAAGGCCAGGCTAGAAGATGGGCAGCTGGGGGTCTTGGCTTATATTTCAGGGACCACCCCCACACGTATTAGGACGTATAAGGGTGAGGGAGGGGTCAGATGGGCACAGCCCCTGTGAGTGGGTCAGCCTCACCACTGTCGTCAGCATCATTGCCAAGCATTTATGACAAGCTCTGCTGGCGAGGAGGAGAGAGCAGCGAGAATGCTTTGTCCCTGCAGGACTTTCCTGGGAGGACCTCATGGCTCCTCGCGGCTCAGACCCAGGCCAGCCACTCACCTGTACGATATAGGGGGGCGGAGGCCACCCCCTCTGTGTTCTGGCTGGCACATCTCTGCGGGGCTGTGGGTGAGACAGGCAATGGCGTGCAGGGTGTGCGTTGACACTCAGCCTGCTGGGGCGAGTCGAGCGTGCAGGAGACAGTGAGACCGGCCTCTCAGCTGCTCTTTCCGAGTCCCCTTCCCAGGAGCCAGGATGCTCTGTGCAGATTCCTCCCAGGCGGCCGCCTCCAGGACTCCTCACAAACCCCTTCACCCTGCACAAATGGGACACCGCACCCTGCCCTCTAGCTTCCCTCTGGTAGCCCTTGCTATTGTGTTGTGAGGTCACCTCCCCTGGTCTTCCTGCCACCGCCGCTCACCTGGATTAGTGCAGCAGCCGCAACACAACAGTAACTCTTTTAATTAATTAATTAATTAGTTAATTTGAGACAGGGTCTCGCTCTGTCGTCCAAGCTAGAGTGCAGAGTGGCAGCATCATAGCTCACTGTAACCTCAAACTCCTGGCCTCAAGCAATCCTCCCGCCTCCCAAAATGCTATGATACGGGCGTGAGCCACTGTGCCCGGCCTACTAATTCTTTTAGAACCTGAGTTGGATCATGTCGCTCCTCTGCTCAAATCCCCCCGTGGCTTCCCATTTCATGCAGAGCAAAACCCAACAGGCCTATCACTGCCTAAGAGGCCCTGAAGGATTTGGCCCCCATTACACCTCTGTCTTCAATATCTGCCGCCATGCTTCCCACCACTCACTCCGTTCCACTCTCTGAAGACAGTTGTTATCGCTAGTCTTTGGATACGGCACACGCTCTGGCCTCAGGGCCTCCGTATGTGCTGTTCCACCTGCCTGGAATGCTCTTCCCCCAGAAATCTGCATGGCTCCCTCCCTCCCTTCCTTCCCCTGAGGTTACCTTTTCAATAAGGCCTTCCCTTCATCTTTCCAAAACCCGTACCCCCAGCACTCCCTATCCTCTTCCCTGTTTTATTTTTCTCTATTTTTTATGATAGTTCTTCTCATCATCTAATGTGTCATGATTTTATTGATTTAGTTTCTTTATCATCCTTTCACCACCACCACTACTGGAATGTAACCTTCATTTTTTTTGCTTTTCATGTTTAGGCAGAAAAATTTGTCTATTTTGTTCATAGCTGTAGCCCCAATTCCTGCACATAGTAGATGTTCAATAAGTCTTTATTCAATGAACAAATGAATAATTGACTCTTTCCCCAATTGGCATATGAGCTTTTTGAGGGCAGGGCACATTTATCACCTAAATAAGTTATTAAATATAGTTTTACAACAGTACCTGGTAATCAATAGGTGTTCATTCAATAAAAGTTGCTATCAACAGCGTCACCATCATCATCATCATTGTCATTTCCTCTGTGTCCTGGGCACTAGGCAAATTCAAACAGTGCCGTTGAACAATAGGATGAATGAGGACCTTGGGCCCCCTTCTGCCTTCCTGGTGGAACTCTGGGAGACCTCCATCCATCTTGCTGTAGGGCTAGGCCCAGCAGGCAGAGCTGGGGTCCAGGGAGTTGGAAGAGCATTGCACAAGGTGTCAGCCATTAACTCTAGCGTTTATTGAGCACTTACTTTGTGCCGGGCCCCAGGAGCACAAAGCTGATTTTGACCTGGCCCTAGTCCTTGCAGAACTCAGAGTCTGGGGAGAGAGAGGCAAGTGTTAAACTTTCATAAGCAGGAGTGGGACGGGAGAGTGAGGGCCTGGACAAGCTCTCAGAAAAAGGCAATTGAGCTCAAGGTGGTAGGATGAGAACAAGCGAGCTAGGTGAAGGATGGGAAGAATGCATGTTCCCCTTCTTCTCTGAGCCTCAGTCTCCCCATTTGCCCATTGAAGGTGCCAGATTCGATGACTTTCAAAGCCCATCTGGTCTCTGACATTCTGCAACTCTATGGTCTTTGGCTGCCTGTCCTGGAGCTGTGGTCTGGTTTCTGCTGCCCCCTTCTGGAGACTCTTGGTAGCACTGAAGTCCCCAAAAGCAACCTTGAACCTTGCCCTTCTTCCCTTTCCTAAAGCCTGCAGCACCATCCTGTCAGCCTGCCTACGCACACCTCCCATCCTCAAAGCACTAGCTAAACAACACTCGCTTGTCTCTCAGATTGAAATTTCCTAGATAAAAAACATTCTCAGTACAATTTTGTTTTGTTTTGGTTTTTTGAGACAGAGTCTCACTCTGTTGCCCAGGCTTGAATGCAGTGGCGTCACCATAGCTCACTGCAACCTCGAACTCTTGAGCTCAAGTGATCCTCCTGCCTCAGCCTCCCGAGTAGCTGGGACTATAGCCGCATGCCACCACGCCCCACTTCAGTCCATATTTTAGATGAAAGACTTGAAACTATAATATATAAAGGATTCATAATTATTATGACCCAGCAATCCCATTCCTAAGTAGAAATCAAGATAAATAAAAAGATATATCCACACGAGATTTGTACATGAATGTTTATAGTAGCTTTATTCATAGTGGTCCCAAACTGGAAAAGACCCAGTGACCATCAACTGGTTTAAAGATAGGACAAAGTCTATCCATACAATGGAGTACTGCCCGTTATAAAGAGCAGTGAACTATTGAAACGCTTTCTGGTAAGTGAAAGAAGCCAGACATGGCACGCGTTGTATGATTCCATTTATATGGAAATTCTTGAACAAACAAATCTACAGTGACAAAAAGCAGATCAGAGATCACAGGGCTTGGGTTGGGGGATGAGAGTGGAGTTTGGACATTATCTGCAAAGGGGAACAAGTGAGGTTTTTGGGGAGATGGAAATTAAAATATTTTTTGATTGAGGTGGTGGTTAACCAGATGAACACATTTGTCAAAACTCATTGAACATTATGCTAAGTGAAATAAGTGAGATGGAAAAGCATAAATATTGTGATTCCACTTACTTGAGGTCCCTAAAATAGTCACATTCATAGAGACAGAAAGTATTAGTTTATTAAGTATGAAATGTCCGATTTCCTTAAGTATTAAGTTTGACAGTTGATATCTCTGACATTTCACTTTTACACTTCTTGTTTTATTTTTATTGTGAAGGTACAGTACATCCTCAGTCTTTCAAACACACTGTCTGGCTTGTGATTATCTTTCAAAAATTTTTTTAGAGCAATTTTTGGGAAATCATGGATAAGTCAAAAATTCATGTTATTTTCCAATATGAGTTCTGTCGTGGAACCAATGCAGCGCAGACAGCTGGAAATATCAATGAAGTGTTTGGGAAGAATGTGGCTAATGAACATACAGTATGCATTGACGGTTTGAGAAGTTCCGTTCTGGTGATTTGAATGTTGAAAATGAGCCACGTGGGCCACCATGAGACCAAGGTGGATAATGATGAGCCAAAGCTGTAGTGGAAGTGAATCCATCTCAACCTGTGTTGAATTAGCAGCAAGGTTTGACATTACTCTTCCAACAATATTGGACCACTTGAAACAAATCGGCAACGTCAAGAAGCTGGATAGATGGGCTTCACATGAATTAAATGAGCCTCGTAAGAGAAATCATCTGGAAGCTTGCCTTTCTTTGCTGTCATGACGTAAAGGGGCAACATTTCTACACAATACTGTTATTTTGTGATGAAAAATGGATTCTTTTTGACAATTGCAAGCATTCAGCACAATGGTTTGATAAAGGTGAAGTGCCGAAACACAGTCCCAAACCGAATATTCATCAAAAAAAGCTAATGGTGTCTGTACCAGAGGCTGGGAACGGCCGGGGAGGTGGGAGGCGGTAACGGGGAGTTCTTGTTTAATGGGTACAGGGTTTCAGTTTGGGATGATGAAGAAGTTCTGGAGATGGATAAGACTGATGGTTGCACATAATGCGATGTACTTAATGCCACTGAACTGTACACTTGAAAATGGTTATAATGATCAATTTTATATTGTTACCACAATAAAACAACAATCTAAAGCACAAAATTCATCACCACTGTACACTGTAAGTGGGTACCTTTTTATTGGATGGCAGTTATACCTTGCTCTTTTTAAACTGTCGTAGCTTCCGCTGTGGCAGCCTGTGCGGTGGTTTGAAGAGTGAGCCCTGTAATCAGACAGACCCCAGATTTCAGTCCTGCTTCTGCCACTTACGAGTGTCTTAAGCCACACAGAATGTCTGTTTCACCATATGTAAATGGTCATAATGATGGGACCAATCTCGAGTTAAGGATTAAATGAGGCAATACATCTGAAGGGCTAACGAGGAGGAAAGCAAATGTTAGTGCCATCAGAACAGGGAAGGGGCTGGACGCTGTGGCTCACGCCTGTAATCCTAGCTCTCTGGGAGGCCGAGGCGGGCGGATTGCTTGAGCTCAGGAGTTCCAGACCAGCCTGAGCAAGAGCGAGACCCCGTCTCTACCAAAAATAGAAAGAAATTAATTGGACAGCTAAAAATATATAGAAAAAATTAGCCAGGCATGGTCGTGCATGCCTGTAGTCCCAGCTACTCAGGAGGCTAAGGCAGAAGGATCGCTTGAGCCCAGGAGTTTGAGGCTGCGGTTGCTGTGAGCTAGGCTAACGTCAAGGCACTCTAGCCCGGGCAAAAAGAGTGAGACTCTGTTTCAAGAAAAAAAAAAAAGGGAACAGGGAAGGGTGCCCAGGGCCCGCCTGCGGGCTGTGGGGCTCCGCGAGGCTCACGCTGGCCGCGAGGTGGCGCGGCGAGGGCTCGCTCAGTGCGGACGCCGCTGGTGCTGACAGCAGCGCCTCCAGCTGAGTCCGAGACCTCGGGAGACCGTTTCCCAGGATCACACCCTCCCTCAGTGTGATTTCGGGCGGCAGAAGGAGAGGAGGGGCATCTCCCTGTCCGCCTGTCTCAGACGAGGACGTGGCGGTCCGTCCCCGGGTTGGTGCCCCGCTTGGGGCGATCTCATTGATTCTTCTCCATAACCCCACTTTGCAGATAGGACAGCTGAGGCACGAGAGGTTAAATAACCCAGGCCGCACAGCGGGTGGAGGCCGAGGGGGACTCGGGCCCGGGGCCCCTGCTCTGACCTCTCCTCCTCGTCCCGGCTCTGCCCCCGGCCCAGGCTGCGGAGAGTCGGCCCCGAGCTCGGCCTCTGTGATCCCACCCCCAACACAGTTTTCCCTCGCGGCGCTCTGGATCTCCCCTCCCCCGGCTCCCGGTTTCCTTGTCAAAACTTCCTGCCTTGGCGAGGGCCCGAGTTCCCACCCCCTTCCTGCCCCCCGCCCCTCCGCGCCCCTCCCCGCCCTGCGATCCACGGCGTTCGGCCTCCCAGCCGCTCGCGCAGTCGGGCTGGGGCTGTACACGGGACCCTTGCCCAGCCCTCCGCCGCCCCAGCGGTCCCCAACCCCAGGCCGGAGGAGAGAGAGGGCCCCGAGGCAGGTGAGTGACCGCGCGCCCCGACGGAGAGCCCGGGTGGTGGGCCGGAAGAGCAGCACCCTGCCCAGGGAAAGGGCGTGCGGACCCTGGGGCCCCCTCCTCCTCGACTGGAGGCCGAGACCCCTGGGCCAGGAGTAGGGCAAAGAGGGGCAGACGAAGAGATCCGAGAAGGAGGGGAAGCGGGGCAGCAGAGAGGGGCAAAGGGGGTAGATTGGGGGTTCCATCCGTTATGAAACACGTACATGAAATGAAGTGCTAAGGAGGCTGTTTCCTGAGCGGCGGGGAGCGCGCTCTCGGAGTCCAGCGTCCCTGCTCCCCTCTGCTGGCGGGAGAAGAGGGTACCGGGTCCTCTCCTTTGCTCAAGGGAAAGGAGCCTGAGAGCACCGACATTGGAATCAAGGTCGCCTTACTAGCTGCAGGGCCTTGGTCAAGAGATTTAATCTCTGTGCCTCAGTTTCTCATTTCTAAAGAGAAATAATAACACACAATGCCCGCCTCATTGGGGTTGTCGTGAGGCTTAGATGAGCAAACAGGTCTCCTGCTTTGAACGGTGCCTGCTCAGGGTGCCTGCTCAGGGTTTATCGTCAGTATTGTCCCTCTGCCCCGCTGGGGAGGAATGTGTGAGGGAGGACGTAGGGACGGCACCCAGGTTTGCGCCTGGCTCTCACATCTTCGCCGGTTATGAGGACTAGAAGTTGGCTCAGGGTCTCGGGCACCTGGATCCTCAGGAAGCTCTGAGCCATAATTGTGCCACCGCATTCCAGCTTGGGCAACTGAGCAAGGCCGTCTCCCTAAAAATATAAAAAAGAAAAAGGAAAGAAAGAGAGAAAGAAAGCAAAGCTCCCAGAGTGGATGATCTGATCTGAGGTAGCACTAAGAGCCAGGGCTGTGTGTGTGTGTGGGGGGGAGGTGGAGGGGTGGGCAGGTGGTGAGTCCCCAGGAGCCCAGGCCCCAGCAATGCCACCCTTTACCCCCGCCCGCATCTCCGGCCTCCAGCAGCAGACTCTCTGCTTCCCTGCTCTGGCCTTTTATGAGGGGCCTCTCCCGGGACTGGGCTGTGACCCCAGTCCCCGGGGACGGGAACAGCTTGTGCTGGCCTGAAGTTCCCAGGCTCAGCCGGGCCTCAGCTCCAGGCAGGATTGGGCAAGGGGTCAGCTCTCAACCCTGGCCTAAGCTGGGCCTTGTTGGGGGGAGCTGTTCTCTGAACCCCACCCCAGCCCAGTCCGTGGTGGAGTACCTGCCGTATGTACCTGTGAGCCGGAGTGTGGGGCAGCTCTCCGGTCCCCTGTGTGTCCCCGCTACTGCCGCCTTTCCCTCCCACTCTGAGGTCTCCCAAGGTCTGCCTGCCATATTCCCCAGTGCAGTCGGGTTGCCCTCCCTGCTGCTAGGAGCTGGGTCCTCCATGCTCGCCTCTCTGCCTTCCTCTCTCTCCAGTGGAAGGTGAAGCCGAGGGCGGCATCTGTTTTTCCACCCCCTCACCAACATTCCCTATCAGACTCTCTCAGAAGAGGAAACTTGCTCTCCAGGCAGCGCCATCCGCCAATCGGAAACCTGGAGAGAGATAGAGGTCACTGGGCTTCTGTCTGCTGTCCCTCCACCCAACACACACTGGGGAGGGGCTGAGGCCGGGTGGGCCTCCACCGCCGTGCGAGCCTCTCCTCTGAGAGCCTTGGAAGCCTTGAGAAGGAGCCTCCCAGGACTCTGAGGGGCCCTGGGGCCCCATCCCAGCTCTGGGGAGGGTGTCAGTTCCTGGCACTAACCTATGGGGGAGAAGCCAGTAGGAAGTGGAAGAGAAGGCAGGGAAGGAGAGAGAGAGAGAGACAAAGACAGATGGAGACAGACATAAATACCAAAACAGACTGACAGATGCAGAGACACTAGCAGAGGCACAGAAACAACAAGGCCCAGAGGGAAAAAAGGCAGACTTAGAAAAATAGGCTAGGTGCAGTGGCTCATGCCTGTCATCCTTGCACTTTGGGAGGCGAAAGTGGGAAGATGGCTTGAGGCCAAGGGTTTGAGACCAGCCTGAGCAAGAGCAAAAAAATGGAAAAATTTGTCTCTCCAAAACAATAGAAAAATTAGCCGGGCATGGTGGCATGTGCCTGTAGTCCCCGGCACTCAGGAGGCTGAGACAGGAGGATCACTTGAGCCCAGCAGTTTGAGGTTGCTGTGAGCTAGGATGCACTCCAACCTGGGTGACAGAGCTAGACTCTGTCTGGAAAAAAAAAAAAGAAGAAGAAAGAAAGAAAACAAAAAATAGAACACAGACCTAGAGATAGAACAAAAGGGAGGTGGAGACGGAGAGAGGCAGAAGACCAAACGGAAACCGTGGGGTAGAAAGACAGAGAGACAGCACAGGCTTGGAGCCTGGTTGCCCTGGCTCAAATCCCTGCTCTGCCCTGGCCAGGCTGTGTAGTCTGGGGCAAGTTACTTAACCTTTCTGAGATATTTCTTCTGCTACAAAATGGGAGGCATAATAGCATCTACTGTATACACTTGCTGAGAGAACTACTAGAAAGGATCTAGCCCACAGGACACATTTCATAGGAAATGGTAATTAGTAATCATAGCACCTGCACCGGCAAGGTGGCAGTCCTGAGAGAAAGAGCCCTGGGCGGCCCTGGGGCCCTGCCTGTCTGCGTGCTGGTGGGTGCTCATGCTCTGCTGCTTCTGCCGCCCACCTACCCCCATGCCGTGGCATCTGGGGCCCAGGCCCTCTGTGCAGGAGGAGGTGTGTGCAGTAGACAGGGGGGCATCGCCCCTGGGCCAGAGGCACAGAATGAGGGCGCGGGCCAGGCGGGCACACCCCTCACCCTGTCGGTGACTCAGTGCCTTGCACTACTGTGCACTCATCCCATAGGAACTTGGAGGCCAGCCCTGAGGAATTCCCGCGGGAGGTCAGGAGGGCGAGTTTGGAGCCGCCTTTTGCTTCGTAGCATCAGGAAGTTCCTTCTAAATTCCACCTTCCATCATCTCACCGATGACACACCTCATTGTGTCTTGAGGGCCCTAGGACAAGGGCCCAGTTCTGCTGTCTGGGAAGCTGGTGAGATGCTTAACCACAGCTTAAGCATCTCTCCTCCTCCATCCCTGGAAAAGTAAGGTCAAGGCTTACTGGGGTCAGAGAGGATTTAGGGTGTATCAGTCCGTCCACTCCACACACACGTTTGGTTGCTGCCTGCGGGTGCCGGGCGCCCTGGTGCTTGTGCGGCCAGTGCTGGGGATACGGTGGTGAGGAAGGCAGAGGAGTGTCCTCCTGGAGCGGCAGTCCCCTGGGGCAGACAGACCTTAGCAAAAACATAATGACTCGTAGGACAGGAGCTGTGCGGGAGCATCGGGGGCTCCCAGGCTCACTAACGAGCCCTGGGGAAACCAGACTTACAGAGCAGCGGTGACAGGATAGGGGATCCATCAGCCTGGTCGGACGTCAGACGCGACGTATACCAGAGGCCGTGAGCTCCTGGGTTTCCTGGGCTGGTTTCACTGCCCCAGAGGAGGGACACTCGTGCTGGGCTTTGGGGAAGTGTCGAGCCTCTGGAGACTGACCCAGTGCAGTCGGGAGCCAGCTGCGGGGCAGAGTCGGGAGAGAACACCCAGGTCTCCTTTGCGGCGCCGGGGTCCGTGGTGACTGTGCTGAGAGCCTGCAGGAAGGCCTTGAGTGCGGGGAGACGTGGGTGAGGCTTCCAGTGGGCTCCCTGGAAGAGGCTGGCCTTGAGACTGGGGTGGCCTGGGCAGAGGGGGCTGTGGTGAGAGGCACGAGGGGCAGCAAACTGTCCAGTGTGATGGGAGCTCAGGGTTGGGGCTGTGAGACGGGACACCTGGTGAGGCTGGCCCCTGGGAACCCTTTCTTGTGGTAAGGAGAGTCACAGAGCGTGGTAGAGAGGGGCAGTGGCCAGAGCAGAGCTGCACTTTCTGAGAGTAACCTAGGGGTGGTGGTGAGCAGGGTGGGCTGGAGGGGGAGCTTCTCCTTAGCCTGCGTCACCCCAGGGGTGACCCCCCACTGCTTTGTCCCACTGTTGTCTCTGGTGGCCAGGCAGCCATGGGGCAAGTCATTTAACCTGAGACCCTCCACTGTCTCATCTGCGAAACGGGGATAGCAATCGCTAGCACCTTACAGGACAGGGCGAGGGTTGGGACTGGTACGGGCGCCAGGCTCCAGTAGGGATGCGATAGACGTTTGGTGAATCAGAATCCCTGTAGTTTCTCTATTTCCTGATGAGTAAACAGGTCGGACCTGGGACCCTCTAGCTTCTGTTTCCTGAGCCACAGAGAACACAAGGCCGGCTCCTCACCCCTGCCCCTTCCCGCCCAGCCTCTGGCGCGTTCTGGTGCACGCGCAGGCTTCCTGTCCCTCCATCCGGCAGACATGCCTGGCGTGCCGAGAGCCTGGCTTGGCTGGATGTAGGAGGGGCTCTGTGCTCGCGTGTGCGAATGTGTACATGTGTGTTCTGTGTGGTCTGTGGAGAGGAAGGGGAACGGTTTTTGGCCTGGGATCTCACTGCTGAGTGGGAGCACTAAGTGTTCCTGTCTCAATGCAAAGGTAGGGTAGGAAAGGGCACAGAGAAACAGACACAGAGACCGAGAGGGACACAGAAAGGCAAAAGAGATACAGGGCAAAACGGCCTTAGAACCAAGTTAAGATGCATGTCTTGGTGAGTGGATCGTGGCCGGAGCTCAGCTTCCACTCCCTGCTTGAAGGCGGGTGCCCTTGTGCAGTGAGTGCTATGCACAACTGTACCTGGCAGCCTTGGCATAGAAAAGGAAGGAGCGGGGCAGAAAGACAGAAACTAGGAAACTGATGGAGGAAGGAAAAAGGAGTAAATAGTTTCTGATGAAGAACAAAAGTCAAAAAGGAGGAGGCAGAAAGCCTGGAACGTGGGAGATTCTGATTCTGCACCAACATCCACCGAGCAGGCGATATTCTGTTCCACAGCGGTTCCAACCCTCGCTGAACCCTGGAGATATTGGGGTGGGGGGAGAGGGATTGTCCCATTTTGCAGATGAGGAGATGGAGAATCAGAGGGCTCATGTGATAAAACTGAGGCCACATAGCTTGTAAGCGACGGAGACAGAACCTCTGGACTCCAAGATGGGAAGGGGGGTGGGGAGAGAGAGAGAGGCTGAGCCGAGAGGAGGGGCAGTGGAACCCAGCAAGGAGCTGGAGCTGGTGCTCAGGCCAGGGGTCGGGGAATCCAGGCATCCTGCC
>CAUYSK010049738.1:0-11665 GCA_963575035.1 Avahi laniger | reverse complement strand
CATAGGGAGGCCACTGCGTTGGTGCTCTGGGACTTGGACCCTAGCTCGAGCTAGCAAATAAACTCCTTTGTCATTTGCATCCTCGGTGACTCTGCCTCTCTTTTCCTGGGGCCGAGGGGAACTGGGTCTAACAGTAGTTGAACTTTGTTTATAGACATTTATCAGACAGGAATTTTTTTTTATGTAATCCAACCTGCTGTTTTCCTATATGAATTTCATTGTAACCTGATATTAATATTTTATCTGAAACATTTTATTGAACTCACAGCTCCAAATACAGTTCATCTGTTCTTTAATCTGCTTTGATTCTGTGGTCGGAATCTTAAGTTTCTTTTTTCGTCTCACCAGACAACACTCTTGTTTTTCTGTCACAAAAGACAATCGTTATCCATCTTTTTTCACCTTTCCCCTGAAGAATGGTGCTCCTTTTGTTCTTTCTTCTCTTCCCACATCATACTACCTGGATGATCTTATTCACTCTAATGGTGTCAACAATCCTCCCTAGGCAGATGACACTGAAATCTTCAGAGCAGTATTTTCTACTGTTTACAGGGTATTTCTAACTTGATGTCCCATAATCACCGTCAAATAAATTTTCTCTAAAATTGATCATTATAGACATCTCTATATATTAAGATGGAATGATATCTAAGGGATACTGTCGTAGTTTTTCCTTTAACTTACAACAAATAGTATGTATGGAATTATTTTTATGAACAAAAGACTATAAACATTCTAAGTAATAGTGTCCTCTGGAAGAAAAGTGGGTATGACGATGGGAGCAGACTGAATTTTTAACTTTAACTCCTTTGTGTCTTTTGAATTTTGTATCACGTTCTTGTGTTTTTGAATGCCTACTCAAAAATAAATGCAAGTCTGCAAATAAATACAAGGGACCTTCCCAGTCCCATCAAACCTAATTCCTTGTTTTCACTGATATCACTCATCCATTCGCTCTCTGCTAGGGACTTTGGATCACCCTGAATCTCCTGAAATGCCCATCTAATTATCGTATTTGGTTGAAATGTCTCAGAAATAGATCCCTCATCCACCTGTGCATTCAACGGCAACCCTAAGAATGCACAATAAGCTGAACTGGGCTAGAGATAAAGCAAGGAATGAGACGCTCCTCTGGAATAAAACCAAGAAGCCCTGCAGTCCAGGGAGGTAGAGCAGCCACACCACACATTTAAACTATATTTCTTTAGTAACTGATTCCTTTTGCCATTTACAAGTATTTATTAGGGTAAGAGGTCATAAAATATATTTTTACATATACATAAGAAAAAACACATTTGAAAGAATAAAAAATAAAATGACAGGAGGTGACAGAATTTAGTGTTTATAAATGAGATCTTCAATAACTTTAATAATTCAGAAAAAATTCAAAGTGTATTTAAAAGTTGAGACCTTGCTTTACAATATTTTATAATAATAAAAAAAGGCATTAGGCTTTTAAAGGTGATATATGACTTAATAGTTTTTCAAATGATTTCAAAATGGGATTCTAGATCTTTATGTGGACATTAAAAAAAAATCAAGAACTTTGGCAAGCCAAGTATTAATCCATAGCAGCTTGGTAAAAGTTTACTTTATATAAAGATTCTTCAATTTATATTTGTTCTTGTTACAGGAGCAGAAAAAACTAACAGGCTAATTGTATTTCAGAAGTCTGTAAGCTATACAGCAAAAATAATTATCTTAATAAAGCCTGAATTCTATGAAAATGTGCACCACACTGCATATAGTAACAGAGTAAATGTAAACCATGTGATTATTAACTCTTCTACATAAAATACTCAACTTCCAAATCTCACACCATCCCCTAAGTCTACATGGCTTTTTTGAGGGCAGCCTCAGGCTTTAAACCAATATACATTTGCTATTTGAAAAAGTTCTCCTCTCCATTATTAAAATATTTCTGTAAAGGCCTTAGACATTTTAATTTTTAGTACTCTGGTAACAAAAGACCAATAAATGATGGCAACCTTTAGAAAAAACTTCTGAGGCTAGAGAGCATCAAATCTGGGAGCTTTGTCTCCAATCTCTAGAAGATCTTGCTACTTCAAGACCCACAGCCCTAAGAAGAAAACTCAGAATTTTCTACTTCTAAAAAAATATTTTGTCATGAATAACAGAAAAATTAGATTTCTAGGAAAATAAGCCTTTTAAATTAAGATTTAGCAATATCATCTATAATGAATTTACTTCCAATCATTTATGAATGACAGAAATCAGTTAAACTTTTACATAGAAAGATATAAATACTGCATATTATGTAGTGAATATTGGCACAAACCCTTCTGTATTTAAAGCATAAAATGCACTCAGCAAATCTGATGCTCTTAAGTGTGTTTCTTAAGATACATTTATGAAAGAGCTCAAGAAACTTATACACGGCATGGAAATTTCTCTCAATTCAAGGCTTTCCGATGGGTTTGTAGCAAGCATCAGGTTGCCAAAGGCGAATATCAACAAGAACTTGATTGAGCTTTTGCATCCAGAGATCCCGCTCTTCTTTAGTATCTGCAGACAGCCAGTTCCTACAGGAGCAGAGAACAAGAGGTCAGGATTCTCTTCCCCTTATTCCATACCTCCATGTACTCCTGCTAGGAAAAAAAATGACTAAACAAACCAGTAAAATGGGTTACTCTTTATCAACTCTTACGGATGGTAGTCAGGGCCACATAATGAGGTGCTTCTCAAGCCCAATGGAGTGAAATTATCCTCATTTTGGTTATTGGAATCACAGGACCTTCACCTGGCTTTACCGGTAATACTATTTTGCACTACCTCCCATGATTTTTGTCCTACCATTTTAGCAGAACATGGTATTTACAATAAATTATCTAAAGATCCTAAGACTTCGTGTGTCCTAACCTGTCTCTATCAAGAATCTCTTCCTTGCATTCATATTTAGCTACAAGTTGAATGAATAACTAGTTGATGGGGCAGGCAGGGCTAGGGAAAGAGGGAATTCCCTAACTCGTAGCCAGACCATCACATTTTACTTGTTCTGCATCTTTACAATTTCTCCCCATTGGTACTAGCAATGATATAAGCATAAATAAGTGGTGAGTTGATCATCTCCTAGTAGTCAATGGAGAGAATACTATACTTAAAATAATAACTGTGCCCATTTGTTTAATTCCATACACTCAACACTATGTTAAGTGTTGGGTATGTCTAACAGGTATGTCTACCCATTAATGCCTATTGTTACTCTGTGCAGTTTGCTCTTCCCTTTTGACACAGGAGAATTCAGAGAACCAGCAAAGTTAAGTGGCCTGCCATGGTTACATTTGGTAAGTCACTAAGTCGAAATTTAAAAACTTAGGTCCAAAGCTCCACTGTAAAATATTGCCTCCCCATGTGATAAAGCATTTATAGTTCAAATGTGTGGTCACTATTTTGAAGTAGGCAATATTGATCATAAAAGAAATCTTTTACATTGAAGAAGGGAAAGCTAGCTAGCTTAGTAAAAATGAAAGTGAGATACATTAAATTCAGATAAAAGGTATTGGTCAAAAAGACTCTGTGAGGAAACAGATCAATACAACAAAGGAGAACACAGGACTACAGAATATTATTCTTATGATTAAAAAAGTGAAATAAGTGCAGGCCACCAAGCAAAACTCAAGACTCAGCCACGACTGAATTGAGAATGCACCACTCTCACATGCTTAGGCAAAGGAGCACCCATCCCAGTTATGATAATGTTATAATGAGAAAAACTACAAGTAAATGAGGTACAGTAAGCACAGCATCATATGATCTACTGTTTCTACCACAGGGAAAGGTCTATAGAGAAGTCTAAGAGGGTTTATGCAGCCAGTAAAAAAATAAAGTTATCTGAAAAATGTGAGTAAAATTTAACAGAGCTAAAGTGGGCTGCTGAGGCCAGGAATTAATTGGGTACTGCACTTTGGCTGGTTCCCCACTGACTGCAGCGATGGACAGGGTAGCCATCAAACGAACAGTTATAAATCTATTTTGCCTCTCTTGTCCCATCTGATACCACTACTACATAGAAGGTTCCCAAAGGAAAGGAATGGATGAGTTAAAAGGAATTCCCATCTGGAAGAATCTAGTCATCAAGAATTTCCAAAGTATGGGTCCTCCATCTAGCTGTTTTAAAACAAATTGGCAGTCTCTTGGCAACTTTGTTTTATTTTAGTATAGTGTCTCTTGGCTGTAGCTTTCTAATAGTTTCACATTAGAAACTTATGAAGCTAGTTCTACCCATCTCCTAGTCTATAATATCCAGCAATATCCAGATTACTAAAAATTTTGTCAAATTCTAACTTTTGTCACCTAATCACAACTTTGTACATTGAAGGTGGTCTTCAAATTTCCCTTGGGCATCCAAGCAAAAGAATGTATCTTATATAGTCTTAGCAATAAGCTTTTCCATCTTATACTTAAGCTCAGGGTTAATAAAAAAAAGTGACACTCCCAAGAGTTTTATTCTGTTAATCTCCAACCAGAAATATGCATGACAGAATGAGACTGTTTTTGTATGTCACCTGATTAAATCAGGGTATTTTGGGAATAGAAAGGAAGGGATGTGTAAAGTCTGTTCATGTGTAGTCTCAACTACACATGAAGTCAGTCTGTCTGTCTGTCTATCTATCTATCTATTTATTTATTTATTGTGACAGGGTCTCAGCTCTATCACCTGTCTGTCTATCTATCTATCTATCTATCTATCTATCTATCTATTATTTATTAATATAGGGTCTCGGCTCTATTGCCCGGGCTAGAGTGCAGTGGCATCATCATTACTCACTACAACCTCAAACTCCTGGGCTCAAGCGATCCTCCTGCCTCAGCCTCCCAAAGTACTAGGATTACAGGCATAAGGCACTGAGCCCAGCCTCAACTACACATAAAGTCTTTAAACTTAACCCAAAGATTATTAGCTAACTGCCTTGAAAATGCCAACACTGTGAGTATATTAGAAACCATGATTAGCTAAGATATAACTAATCTTATAACTAATATTATACTTTTCTTAACTATATTATTCTAGTTGTTATAGATTATTCTCTTATTGCTGTGGTGCTTGTTTTCTCACTAACACTATATACTTTTTGAAGGTAAGGACCATCTCTGATATTTCTTACAGTGGTAAGAACACAGTGGGCAATCGATTATTTAGTTGAAAGAAATATTTATAGACCAATACATACTTGGTGACACAGAGAGTATCCCTGCATTGGCTGACAAGAGTCTCTCGGTCATCTTCTCTCTGTGGTCGGACGGTAATTAATTCAAAAGTGTTGCGTCTTGCACAAAATTCTCTGTTGGCTGGTTCTATCTGATGGCTGGTACAATTGGCCAGATTTATCCTTCCTATGGGATTCTTTAAAAACAAATTTTAAAAATATTAGGTAGAAAATAAACCTACTAAGTCATTAAGCAGTGTTTATGTTAGTACGAATTAAAATTTAAAAGCCATTAATTTAAAAATTAAAATTTAGTTACACTGGGCTTAGAAAAACATATTCAATATTTATTATTATTTCTTGTTGAATATAAAAATAGAACTCAACTGATAGCTCTTGCCAACTAACCTACAAAACTCTTTATGACAGAAAAATTCAAACAGAAAATAAAAATAATAATATAATGAACATCCATGTACCTCAACAATCTTCAACAATTAGAAACACATATTCAACCATCTTTTATTTATAACTTAGCACTTTTCCCCTTTCTATAAAAAGAAACCTAGATATCATATTTCATGTATAAATATGTTTTATGTATCTACAACAAGCAAGGCCAAACAATTACTTTGGATTATTGGAAGCCATATCATTCCTATGGTATAAGAGACAAAGTGGAGATAAAAATTTGTGAGACCAAATGGTTTTGCAAATGGGAAAAGGGACATATTTGGGCACAAACAATGAATAAACAGACAATAAAAGTGTCAACTCTATTAGAAATTTTAAAAAAGAAATTACAATGAAATATACCATTTTAAAATGTTAGAATGTGTAAGTCTGGAAAGAACAGTAACAACCTCTGTTGATTGGTTGGGGTCACTGTGAGTAATAGAAATTCTTATACACGACTACTGAAAGTATAAAATGGTCTATTACTGGTTGGCAATTTGACAATAGCAATCAGAAAGCATAAAACATTGAGCATCTTTTGAGCCTACAATTCCACCTAAAAGAAATATGTCCTAAGAAAATACATAAATAAGTGCACAAAGATTTTTACATGGGTCGTCACTGTTTTTTTCATAATAATGAAAAATTTGAAACAAATTCGATGACAATAATAGGGCGCTATTTAAATAAATCATGGTATTATGTTTCCAGCAAATACAGCACACTAAATAGTCTGCAAGTCTTCCCATTAGATAACTCTTCAATTGAACTCACAATCGAGTAAAGGAGAGACGGGCGTGGTGGCTCGCACCTGTAATCCTAGCACTCTGGGAGGTCGAGGTGGGCGGATTGTTTGAGCTCAGGAGTTTGAGACCAGCCTGAGCAAGAGCGAGACCCCGTCTCTACTAAAACTTCAAAGAAATTAGCTGGACAACTAAAAATATATATAGAAAAAATTAGCCGGGCATGGTGACACATGCTTGTAGTCCCAGCTACTCCAGAGGCTGAGGCAGAAGGATTGCTTGAGCCCAGGAGTTCGACATCACTATGAGCTAGGCTGATGCCACGGCACTCTAGCCTGGGCAACAGAGTGAAACTCTGTCTCAAAAAAAAAAAAAAAGAAAGTAAAAGAAGACTTCAAAGGCCAAAATCAATGAGGAAGAGAAAATGCAGAATAATAAGCTAACCTAAAACCCTGGCTTCCTTTGGGGCATTTGTCAACACCACAAACTTGCAGTCTAGACTCACACAGGTGAAATGATATGACATAAATTCTAGTATTTGCTTTAAAATACCCTAGCAAAGCAACAAGAACAAAAAGATATGTGTGCTGTGGAAAGAGAAATAAAATATGAAAAATAATAACTAATGAAGCTAGGAGTTCATTACACTATTTCTGTTTTGTGTACATTTGAAATTTTCAGTTATATAAAGTAACACATCCATGCACATGTGTGTGTATGGAAAAAGCAAGAACCAAGAGTAGCAATACAGTAGCCCCCTACTTATCCATGGTCTCATTTTCTGCAGTTTCAATCACCTGAGGTCAACTACAGTTTGAAAATGTTAAAAGGAAAATTTCAGAAATAAACAATTCGTAAGTTTTAAATTGCACATTGTTCTAAGTTGCACCGTAAAATCTCGCATCTTCTAGCCTGGGATGTGAATCCTCCCTTTGTCCAGCATATCCATGCTGTACCCACTACCCACCTGTTAGTCACTTAGTAGCTGTCTTGGTTATCAGATCGACTGTTGCAGTATTGCAGTCCTTGTGTTCAAGTAACCCTTATTTGACTTAATAATGGTCCCAAAGTGCCAGAGCAGTGATGCTGGCAATTCAGATATGCCAAGGAGAAGCCATAAAGTGTTTCCTTTAAGTGAAAAGGTGAAAGTTCTTGACTTAATAAGAAAAGAAAAAAAAATTGTATGCTGAGGTTGCTGAGATCTACGGTAAAAACAAATCCTCCATCCATGAAATTGTGAAGAAGGAAAAAGAAATTCAAGCTACTTTTGTTGTCGCACCTCAAACTGCAAAAGTTATGGCAACAGTGCATGTTAAGTACTTTGTTAGGATGGAAAAGACACTAAATTTGTGGGTAGAAGACATGAACAGAAATGTGTTGTGAATGATGGCAATTGGGTTCGGTACCATCCATGCCTTTAGGCATTCACTGAGGGTCTTAGAACATATGTAACCCCTGCAAATGAGGGGGGAATACTGTACATTACTGAATAAGAACAAGTTAGGAGATTTGTCTTAGCAGATATTAAGATGCATTTTAAAGCTATGGTCATCGAGATTGGGACAGAAAAAAGCAAAGGAAAGAGAATAGAAAGCCTAAAAATAAACCTACCCATACAATGATACCTTGATACGTGCCAGAAATGGCTTTGTGGATCAATGTGGAAAGGACTGACCATTCAATGATGCTGGCATTGCTGGTTATCCAGATGGAAAAGAAAATCAACTGTAAGTAAATTAAATGTGAAGTATAAAACTCTGTAACTTTAGAAGGAGGTGTAAGAGAAATCTTTATGGCTGCAGGGTAAAGACAGTTTCTTAAATAAGACTCAATAAAGCAGAAACAAAGCAATGGACTGGCAGATCTGATTATCTCAACATTAGAAAATTCTGTTCATGAAAAGACACTATAAAAGACATGTCAAGCCTAAGACTAAAGAAATAGAACTGCAATCTACCAAAGATTTTAAAAATGGATAAAATATAGAAAATAAATTTACAGGAGAGAAAATATAAATGACCATACACATGAGAAAGGATGCTTACTCTAGTAATCAAAGAGATACAAAATAAAAACAAAATGAGATAACATTTCACATCTATCATACTGACAAAAGTTTAGAAGGCTGACATATGAAGAGTTGGTGGGGATGAAAAACTGAGAACTCTCAGATACTCCTGGTGGGAAAGGAAAATTGTGCAACCACTCTCGAGAATCATTTGACAAAATCTAGTGTCACGTTGAAGATGTATAAACCCTACAACTCAGCAATTCTGCTACTAGGTAAAACTCAAGAAAGAACTCTCATCCACATATATAAGAAACTAAATTACAGCTGCACTGTTTGTAATAGCAACAATTTGGAAATAAACTAAGTGTCCATAAATAATAGAATAGATAAATTGTAATATGTTCTTATAGTGGAATACTATACTATCAAGAAAAAGAGACAAACTAGAGCTACACATGATCAACCTAGACTAATTTCACAATCCATATCTACCCCAAAAAGGGAAGTTGCACAATACATACAGTATATTATTTGTATAATGCTTAAAAACATGCAAATACAATAACATATATTGCTTATATACATATATAGGTTGAGCATCTCAAATCAAAAAATCTGAAAATCCAAAATGCTTCAAAATCCAAAATTCTTTGAGCACTGACATGATGCTCAAAGGAAATGATCACTGGGGCATCTCAGATTTTGGATTCTTAGATTAGAGGACACTCAACTGGCAGGTATAATGTAAATATTAAAAAAAATCCCAATTCTGAAACACTTCTGGAACCAAGCATTTCAAATAAGAAATACTCAACCTGTATAACAAAAATTCAAAGAAATGTACAGGAACAATAAACAATTTTAGGATAGGGGCTGTCTCTGTGGGAGAGAGAGAATTACACAGGGAGCTTCAACTGGACTGATAACACAGAGGTTGACTGAATTTTTTAAAGCCTTTTTGAATGTCTTGAACATTTCACAATAAATTTTAAAAATACTAATAATTTTAATGATTACAATATATTTAGCTATCAAACACATTATAAGTGTATCTTTACTGATGTGGAAAGACATCAGACTATATTATCGAGTATAAATCATGTTATATAAAAAGCATGCTGCCTGTTTTAAAAAGATCCATAAATGAATATATAATTATTATTATATATTATACATTTTAAAAGTTTAGAAGAATATACAACCAAAATATAAACAATAGTTATCTCTGTTATGGATGATTTGGTTTTCCTTTTTTATTCTGTTATTTCTATTTTCCAATGTTTGAATAATAAATGATCTTACTTGGACACTGATAGTAACTTATTTAAAAATGAGATATAATTTTACTTCACAAAATCCTATTATTAAATTTTAGAAACAAAGCCAAATCATTGCTCCTGTAGGTAGTTTCCCATTGCTGTTTTATCTCAGATATAGGTAAGTCAACTAGCTAATAAAATACACAACTGGATTTAATATGTTTCCAACTAAAAATGTCAATGAAAAAATTATGAAACATTCCAGCAGAAAAGAAGGAAAAATATATACACCTTAAGGTATTTTATGAGTGGTCAAACCATAGGGAATGGATAGCATATAAAATTTTCACACAAATACACAATATGCACACTGTGGTCTGTAACAAGGACATTTGTAATGGCTTAGTGAGCACACACACAGAGGAATTTGTGAGTGGGTGGTAGGGGCCAGAGGGAACACTGCATAAAACACATGCATAAAAGTCAAGCAGGACTGTCATCAACAAACCAGTACTGTTTAAATTACCTTTCGCTTTTCATCATCTGGATAAGTCCAATAAGAGATGCAGTTTCCAGAAAGAACACACCATCTTCGATGCCAGGCACCAAAACCACTAACATCTTCAAATATGGTCTGGAAAAATCAATTGAAATGCTGGCTTTAGAAACTTGAGGAGTGTCCTAACAATGAAATGCTAATTCTATATGTTAAACTTCCATTTGCTGACATATTTCATATCTCAAAATCTATTTTATTTGTATTTTTATGTCTTTTACCTTAGTAATGAAAATCATTGATCATTCATATCAGAAATTTACTTCAATATCATCTGCAAGCATTTAAAAACATCCAGATATTAACCCTGAATAAATATCTCTTACCTAATTTTAGATTTTTTTAAAGGGCAGTGTCCCTAACCAAGGGCTCCTTAAACAACAGAAGTGCCTCAAATGTTGGAGAGTAAAATGATATTAGAATATTATGATAAAAATAACCAATGATAGCATATTAAGCTAAGCCTTTCTTAATATGGTAGACTGGCATTTAATTTTTATTCCGGAGGATTAGAAAAAAGGCAGTCTGTGATTATAACCCTTGATGGATTACTGGGATAAACATCAGGACTCCAAGACCACTGCTGAACTATCAAGCACGCTTGGAAGCAGCACGTCCCTGCAGGCAGGGGTCTGGCCAGCTCCTGCCTTAGGAATGCAAGTTAACAGGGAGGTGAAGCAGTAGTGTTGGTTACGGACAGGACTCCGTAATAAGTAGCTAATGACATTTGGTTTTTTCACAGAAGCACTTCCACTTAAACGGTGTAAGTAGAAGCTGGGTCCCTACCCCAACTATTTTTCAGTTGTAGCCCTAACAGAGCCCTAATCTGTATAAAAGTCCTCATTTTTAATTTTTAAAAAATTCCTTTAGGAACTTTTATGTTAAAGAACAAGGCAAGGTAAAAAAATGTAACAATGCTGTAGATCAGGGGTTGACAAATTTTTTCCATAAAGGGCCAGAGAGTAAAGACTACAGACTTTGTGGGCCATATGGTCTCTGACACAACTATTCAGCTCTGCTCTTGCAGCACAAAAGGAGCCACAGACAGTAAGTAAACAGATGAGCCTATGTTCCAATAAAAGCCTATCAAAAGGGGCAGTGGACACCACTGTGCTGCCTTCTGATACCGATAATCCAAAGCCATCTTTGTGCTTGATTTCAGAATGCATTAAGGCTTTTCCACCTTCAAATCACAACTCTGCCTCTCTGTGACAGCTAATAAAAATAAACTAATATTATTTGGTTTTTGCTGTGAGGCACCATTCCTAAGTATGTCACCATCTCTATGCTGCAGGCATCCGAAAACTGTCAGTCATTATTTCAATTAATCTTTTTTTTTTATTTTTTAATTTATTTCAGCATATTATGGGGGTACAGATGTTTCTGTTACATATGTTGCCCTTGCCCCCACTTCCCTCCCTAAGTCCGAGTTTCAAATATGTCCATCATTTGGGTGGTGCACATTGCACTCT
>CAUYSK010049737.1:0-54637 GCA_963575035.1 Avahi laniger | reverse complement strand
TCAATGCTGGTGACCAGAGTGTCCGGAGAACCCTCCCCCAAATATTTTCCCCACCCAGTGGATTGTGCTATGAGAAATTCTTTCCTTACACAGAGCTTTCTCTACACGGCCCAGTGCCCACTCCCATTTTTGGGAAGAGATCGTCTCTCTAACCTGCAGGTTTGGCCGGGTGCAGTGGCTCACGCCTGTAGTCCCAGCACTCCAGGAGGCCAAGGTGGGAGGATTGCTTCAGCCCAGGAGTTTGAGGTTGCAGTGAGCTATGATGATGCCACTGCACTCCAACTAGCCCAGGCAACAGAGCAACGCTCTGTTTCAAAAAAAAAAAAGAAACAAAAAAAGTTTCCTTGTGCCTCTTTGCAGGTGATGTCTTCCCCATTCCTAACCCAGGCTACCACTGATCTGATTTGTCACTATAGTTTTGTACTTTGTAGAATTTCATAAAAATGGAAAAAGTAATCATACTAGTAGGTAGTCATCTTTTGTGTTTGACTTCTTTCTCCTAGCAACTTTTTAAGATTCATCCAGGTTACTGTGTATATTAATATTTTGTTCTTTTATTGTTTGAGTATTCTACAGTATGGATGTACTACAATTATTTATCCATTCAACAATTAATGGACATTTGGGCTCTTTCCAGTTTGGAGCTATTACAAATAATACTACTAGGAGCATTCAAGTACAAATCTTGGAGTGAACATGTTTTCATTTCTCTTGGACAAACACATGGAAGTAGACTGTTGGATCCTAACTATATGTTTAACTTTATAAGACATTACCATACTGTTTTCCAAAGTGATTGTACCATACTGGCTTCCCACCAGCAGAATATGAGAGCTCCATTTGCCGCACATCACCACCAATACTTGCGACTATTAGTCTTTTTAATTTAGCCATTCTAGAAGGTTTGTGGTGGTATGTTGTTGTGGTTTTAGTATTTCCCTGAAAACAAGTGATGTTGAATATCTTTTCATGTGCTTTTTGGCCTTTTGTACATTTTCTTTTGTGAAGTGTCTGATCAAATATTTTGCCCATTGTTTTAATTGGATAGTCTTTTTATTATCGAGTTGTAAGAATTTTTTAAATATTCTTGACATAAGCCTTTTATCAGATATATGTTTTATAAATATTTTCTCCCAGTCCATGGCTTATTTTTCATTTTCTTGAGTGTTTAATCACCATTTTAAACAGACTCTTAAGATGATCTCAGTGTGATAAATATGACCAGTACAACTGAAGTACCCAAATCCTGAAGAGACCAGTGTAAAAATGCTGTCTCCCCTTTATAAGAGCAGTGTTAAAAAAAATAGTACTGGATTCCAAAAAACCAACTTTAGAAGGACATCTTTGAGACAGTTGGAGAAATCTGAATTTGGACAGACTATTACAGGATTTGCTGTTAGTTTTGTTAGATATGATAATGGCATGATGATTATACATATTTTAAAATGTCCTTATAAGTTAGATATGCACACTGAAATATTTATGGACAAAACACCAAGATGCCTAGACTTATTTAAAATGTTTCAAAAAAGGATAGGCAAAATGTTAATTGTTAAAGCTGGGCTGATAGGTACATGGCAGTTCATTACACTGTTCTTTCTACTTGTGTGTATATTTGAAAATTTCAATAATAAAAAAGCTTAAAAAAAAGTAGTACTGTATTTGTTTTAGTCATCACGGCATGCTTACGCCTAGACAGTTTTAAAGATTTATCCAGGTTGTTGGGTGTATTGATATTTTGTTCTTTTTACTGCTGAGTATTCCACAGTATGAACAGATAACAATTTATTTATCCACTCAGTAATTAATGGACATTTGGGTTCTTCCCAGTAAGAAATCTGAAGCTGCCCAAGTTTCATGTTTTTGAAAGACTTCGTGACTCATCAGTTCTGAAATAAAGGGGGAAGAAATGATGCTTTTGAAAAGGAGCTTTTAAGGCCACTGGTGTTCTTGGTAGCCACAACTCTTGTATGCCACAGAACCACATCCACACACATAACAAAGTCATTATACACATTCAAGAGGGCCATTTTGGAAATCCTGTTTTTAGTATGCAAAAAATACTGATCTCAAAGAAATACTTTCAGGTCAACAAACCAGATCTTGTTTCTAGGCAGGGTTAATACAACCCTTCTCCTGAAGATGGTTAGCAGTGAGTCCAGAAAATGCCCTCAACACATCTTACAAAAGGAAAAAAAAAAAATATCCCTCTAAGAGTGAATTTATGTATTTGAGGCAATTTCAGTCTCTATGTATCTGAAAAGGCTTCTGTAGGTCAGATCAACTTCTCTTCTCTCCCACAAGATCTAATTATGCTTTCAGTTTAGTCTATCAGCATGAAGTTCTAAAACCCATAATTCCAAAACAGGAAGTCTTGACTCCTACAGATCAGTCAGAGTTGATGCCACATTCAGAACACACTGTTTTAGAGTTGGAAGGATCCCTAACAATCATCTCATCCAGTGGGTCTCAAACCTTGATGGGAAAAAACATGTGCTACTCAGATCCTGACTAGGTTGGTAACTATTTCCCCCTGAATGCTACAGGACTTTCTGAAGCCAGATCAAAGTTTCACAACCACTGGCTCAACTGAAGTATCTCTTAATGCAGAAGATAACAAGGACTCACTGAAGTGGCTTGCCCAGAGTCACATGGCCAATGAGTGGCAGGAGCCAGCCATAGACACCAAGTCTTTGGACTTCTCAAGCCTAGGAATTCCACTGTGTGAGGCTTATCACTGAAGGGCAGGAGGCTGTCAACGCCCCATCCCCAGACACTGGTCTGAATGCTGCACGCAACAAGTGATCCGTGAAAAAATGGACAAGGTGAATAATAAAAATCTACTTGAAATATTTTTAAGTAAACAGAGGGTACATAAAAACACATCCAACGTAACGGCTGAATGATCTGCTGTGAGGAGCATGGCGACTTTTTTGAGGTAGAAGGAGACCTGGGCCCCGGTCGTAGCTGATGAGCTCCTCCCTGACCCCTTCCACGACCCACACTTCTGCTGACTGGCAGCTTGGTTTATGCAGACATCCCCTCAGAGAAAACTTTGCAGCCCTGTGTTCCTATCAAGTCTTTTCAGATGCGGGCATTCATGTTTCCTGACATGGCATTTTAAAAAAAAAAATCCCCCTTGGACTTGTGTTTAGGTTTGCTCTGGGGGGGGGGGGCGGGGGGCGGGGGCGGCAATCATTCAAATGGTGCCTTCAGTGCAACATAAGGCCAAAGACAAAAACTCCTCAAATGGGTAAGTTAGATATAGAAGCATTACATAACATGTCATCCCTTTCAAATTGGGCCTTAAACTTACCCTTATACACCTGCTGCCTGAGTCAATGTCTGTGTTACTAAGCTCAAGAGCTGAGCCCGAACCTTATGCCTGCGCTGCTTCTGTGTCTTACGTTTGGGCTCTTTTCCCCATTACATTTCATGCAAGGTGGTTCCTGGCAGGTTGTTACATGCATATATGAGGTGATCTGACAAAAAGCTCTGGTGAAAAATTTAGCTGAAAAGTAGACCTCCCAAGTGGCCATAGAAGGTTTCAGAAAAGGGGCTTTTAACGCCTGCCACCAGCACGTCACAAGTCACAAGTGTGAATGCCTACAGAATACCATTAACAAGTCAAGGGGGCCCCAAACAGAACAATGCCCCTCCTGAATTGTCTGCCTTTTCTCAGCAAATGTGTAGAATGCTCATACAGATGATGGGGAGGAACTGGGTGGGGGATCCATAAAGACCAAGGCCATCATGTTTTATCATGTGACTATGGCAGGTATCTCTTAACAGACTCAACATTCAAGAACGTACAGTCTGTAGTCATTCAACTCCTGCCTCCCTCTGATCCCCAGCCCAAAAACCAAAAAAAAAATTCTAGAGATTTCTTACAAATTCTTTAGTCTGAAATCAATTCCAGAAACATGGTTTAGGAAAACATTTACTAGACTAAGCATCATAATATTTACATTTCAGGGTTGGCTCTGCCATTAACTAGCTGTGAGACTTTGGCTAAATCTCTCAACCTCTCTGAGACATAGTTTCCCAGTATATAAAACAAGGGCTAAGACAATTTCCTACAGTTTTAATAGTATATAGCTTCTTCTCTTCCTTTCCTGGTTAAAAAAAACATTACATGGACATAACATTTAAATTATTTTAAGTTAGATTCAAAACTAAATCTGTGGCAACAACTACAACCTTATCTTGTTGGAAAATGGATAACTGGCATCCCAAATATTGCACCAGTAGCCTTCCTGCTGCTTCTAGTAGTTTCCTAGAAATTAAAGATAAGGGTACCTCCTCGGACTCCTTTAAATGGGTAGAAAAATGCCACAAGCAGATTCATCAGGACGGCCAGGTTAAACGAGATGCTGCTCCAGAAAGACATGTTGCGTGCACACCAGTACAGAACGGGCTGGGCTGCGGAAACAGAGGTGAAGCCACGTGAGGCTGGAGACCACGAGCTGTGACACTGGGAACACAACGAGCCCTTCCTCCCGCGCTGTCCCCACAAGTCCACTTTTGTTCCCAGCTTTTATCCTGACAGTAAAAATGATCGTTTGTTTTGAACTTGGCACATAATGACATCAGATTGGTTTATTTCTGTGTGGGGAACTTACTGGAACAGAAAATGTATTGGGGGACAAGGAAGAAGAGGAGAAAGTCAGAGCAACTAAAAACCCCGCATCCCCCCACCCACTGTGGAATCTGGGGGTTATCCAGAGATCACGCACTGAGCCCTCGGTTTCCCCCAGGGCTCCAGGACCAGATGAGATGCCCACAGAGACCCAAAAATTCAATTAGCTTTTTAAGAGTGTGGGGCACAGGTGGGAGGCTGGCCCGGCTGGGCCCCAGACTAGGGCTGGTACCATGTCCACATTCCTCCCTTGCTAAAGACGCTCCACTAACTTGCGGGCACCTAAAAGCAAGACCAAGATCCCTTTCCCGACATCCAGTCATTTGTCATTTCCCGGAAGTCTGATGATCGTTCCTGGGAACGCGGTAACTTGTGAGCGCAAGATGCTGACTGGGTGGCCAGAGGCTGAGTGACCAGTTCCAAAGGCAACGGTAAAGAAAGAATGTGGCACCAAAGCCATCACAAAGGGGCAAAGGACACGTGGGTATTGCTGCCATCTTAACCCATCGCTTCCTACCCGTGATCCATGCTGGCTGTGCACGCTCAGCCTTAGAGCAATAGACCTGTGGCCACACCTGGCTGCCGTGGTACTTCCTTTTTCCCTGAACTCTTTTTCAGTGGTGCCTTACACTTAGGACAATGCTCAGAAATAGATGTGGTGGGAATAATTTCAGTCCATGCCAGAGGCACAGTTTCCAACAGACAGTCTCATTTAACATTATCCCCCTCCGGAGAAAAGCCTCTAGTATGTGAGAATGGATCTCTATCGTGTATTTCTTTTTCCCAATGAAGTCATCATTTAACTTTAGGACAGCAGCCAATGACTTATCCAATGGCCCTATAATAATGCTTGTAGCAGCAGCCAAGCCTTTGGGAGCTTCCATCCAAAATAAAATTACAGTACAATTAAACAGAGCCCTGGGTAATTTAATAATTGCTCCTGTCATGTTTGCACTTGGTAACAGGCAACGTTTCCAAACTGTGGAGTTTAAGAGCTATGAGCAATTATCCACTTTAAAATCTCTTCTTGTACAAATGAGGGAAACTGAGGCACAGCAAAGGGGGGAGGCTGTGATGATCACATTAGCCAGGTTAGTGATCCTCTGGGGCCAGCGACGGGGATAAAGATAAGTGACTTGTGTCATAATTCATGAGAGGAGCTGACCAGTACCTGGTCAACAATCAGGTAGCAATTTACTGTTTTGTAAGTTAATTGCTGAAGCAAATTTAAGACGAGACGTTTATCTGCTCTAGAAATAACACGCTGTTGGTGTTTCTTCTGGGACTGAAGCCCATTTCTGATCTGGATATGAAAACTCCAGAAGAGGACAGAGAAATGAATGGCAAAGAGTTGGTAACGCTGAAGCTGAGTGACGAGCACGTGGAAAGATATGATATCCTCTCCACATTAGCTCACGTATACAAAGTTCATACTAACAAGCTGGAGGGGAAACAAAAAGGAAATGGCAAAGCTCAGCGATAGTCTGCGTGAGCCAGCACTCTCTTCGGGGGAGCTCTCGGTATCGATGTGAGCATATCCACTGCAGGATACTTTAACATAATAATAATAAATGGTCTTCGACTCCGGCATATAGTTCACAAGTAAATCTTATTTTTATAAGGCTAACATTCCAGTTAAACTGTAGTATCATTCTGAATTTGAACGTACATTCAGTCTGTCAAATCAACTGGGTTATTTATCCAGTTGCAAGAAGATGGAGACCAACCTTGACATGCGCTATCTTTTATTTCCTGTGGCTCCTGGGACTGTGTCCCCATCTGCCTTTCCAGACTCTTCTCCCACTGCCCTTCCCCAAACACTCTGCTTTGCGTCCCTGTCTGGTGGTGTTCCCCAAATGCACCCTGTACTCTCTGGCCTCTGTGCACTCCCTTTGTGGAGACTTAAAAACATGTTTACAAATTCTTTGTTACTCCTCCCTTCAAGTGGTACAGTTTAATTCCCTTCCTCTTGAATGTGGCTAGACTTAGTAATTGGCTTCTAATAAATACAGTGAAACCACTGCTGCATGACTTCCGAGATCAGGTGACAGAAGCATGTGGCTTTCTCTCTTGAATCCATCATTTGCTCTAAGGAACAACTGCTGTGCTGAGAGGACACTCAAGCAGACCTACGGAGAGGTCCCTAGGGACAGGAACTGAGACCTCCTGCTAAGGGCCACGTAAGAGCACTAAGACGTGGAACCTCCAGGTCCACTCAAGCCTTCAGATGATGGCACCTCTGCCTGACATCCTGGCTGCAACCCAATGAAGGGCCCTGAGCCAGGGCCACCCAGCTAAGCCACTCCCAGATTCCTGACCCTGAGAAACTGTGAGAAAATAAACATTTATTGTTTTAAGCCACTAAATTTTGGAGTAATTTGTGAACACAGCAATAGAAAGCAATCAACCTACCTTCTGTGGTAGGCAAAATAGTGGCTCCCCCAAAGACACCACATTCTAATCCTTGGAACCTGTGGATGTGTTACCTTCATGGCAAAAGGGACTTTTCAGGTGTGGTTAAGTTCAGGATCTTGAGATGGGGAGATTATTTTAGATTATCTGGGTGGGCCCACTGTGACCACAAGTGTCCTTATAAGTGAAAGAGGGAGGAAGGTGAGTCAGAGTGAGAGTGATGAGGAATGAGAATAGCTCTACTGGACATTGCCAGCCTTCAAGGTGGAGGAAGAGGCCAAGGGCCAAGGAATGTGGGCACACTCCAGAAGCTGGAAACGGCTGGAGCCTTCAAGAATGAACACAGCCCTGTCAATGCCTTGATTTTAGCCCAGTAAGAAACTTTTCAGACTTCTGATCTCCAGAACTATAAGATAATTTTTCTTGTTGCAAGCTTCAAACGTTGTATTAATTTGTCATAGCAGCAATAAGAGACCAATACATTTCCCCCTTCCCTCCAGTCTCTCAGGCTGTGTCTTCCTAAGTCCTACCAACCCTTCTAGATGCTATTCAGACCCTACCTTTTCTGGAAGGCCTTTCTTTCCCACACTTCCACAACGTGCCAATGCTTGATTATAGTTCTGGTCATAATCAGCTTGGCATTACAGCCATTTAAAAACATGCCTGTGTTGTCTGGCCACTTCAGGTGGCAAGTCCCGCAGGAAGGAGTCACAGCTTATATGTTGCTGAATTCTCCACTGTACCTTGGAGCATGTTTTCAATTTACTAGGGGCTAAAAGTTGGCCGGATCAATATACCTGCTACATTAAAGGTGGAGTATCGTGATCCCGCATACACGGGCAACTTAAATAACCGCAACCCAGGGCACCTCTTGGTAGCATTTGTTCCTGTTTTTTTGTTTGTTTTAAAGGAACCGAGCCTTGCCGGATGACTTGGACTCCATGTATGCTGATGAGTGTGAAAACCACAGAGGAAAACCCCAAGCAAGAGAGTATCACCATATCCAATTCTGCCTCGATCTCCTCTCTCACCATCTCCTAGTTTTCCTGGCCCAGAGTGTTCACTGCACCAGGCGAGAATCTCAGGAGAAGACGTCAGAGAGGGTCTGAAGGCACAGAGGGTATGTGTGTGTCATTGTGCAAACAAAGCAGGGAAGAGGGTTTATGAGGAACAGGCAGGTGGGGGTTTTAACCTTGCAGAAGGAAATGCTAAGCAGTGTCCGTCTCAGACAGCCCCCACTCTGTGTCTGAGTCCTAGCTACAGGTTTACCGCAGGACAGACGACCTTCTGTGATACTCAGGAGAAGACAAAGCAACGACATGAATCAGCCAGAAAGAAATCTTTCCTGCAGACTTATCAGAAGAGAAATAAGGTACTTAGAGGGGAAAAAATGAATTTCATTTTAGTTGTACTTCTAACGAGTACATTTCTCCCCTCCCTAAATATGCAAATCATGTTTAATTCAAGTTATTATTTTCAATTTCTCTCTTACCAGCAGATAGCTTTGAAGCCAATTAAAATCTTTCAGTTGACAACTACGGGTGTGCTTAAGCTTCACTGAAACAAAAACTGTTTTTCTAAAAAAGAAAGACTGAAATAAGGGAAAGTATTAGCTACGATGTAATATGTCTTAGAATAATGGGATGGCCATGCTGGAACACATCAATCAGGTTGTCTTAATTCCTTGCTTTACCGGTGAGGGTCTGGGAGTAAGTCATTTGCTCCAGGCTGGAACTCGGTCCCCACTCCTGGGGCTGAGGGACTCCTACTACCCAGGCTGCCGACATCATCTCAGAAAGCGGGAGGAGGAGAAATCTCCCCTCACCAGAAAAGGTGAAAACATAGAGTCTACAAAATACACATATTATATGCAAGTGTTTGAAGACACAATTCTAAAAGAATGAATATACTGGCCAGTCTCATAGACACATATACTGATAAGGGTAAAATTACAGCTTATTAACTATTACGGAGGTTTGGACACATGAATTCAGGATTATCTCCTAATTCTAGAATACCTCAGTGAAGGACAAAAGCAACACATAAATTCTCTCCTATATAAGAGAACAGCTGAAAATATGAGTATGAAATGGGTCTATGAATACCTTACTTTTGTGGATGGGGTACCTTTTTTCTCTTATTGTCTGAGCATGGTGCTGTGTAAAAGTCTCCATGTTCATGATGATGTTTGAGCTGGACGTCTTAGAGGAACCCACAGGAGGCTATGAGGACACTCTGATACCGGGAAGAATCACACCCTAGGTCTCCTGAGGTCCACACCAGGGAAGCCACACACTCCAGCCTGCTAAAGGGCCCCTCACTCCTTGGTCAGGCACCTGACATGGAGCTGGGTGAGGGGAGGATTTGGCCTGGCCAGACATTTCACAGTGTTTGAACGTGCTGGGCGGTGAGGTGCCCCTTAGGGAGGGGCGAGAATGCAGCTGGGGTGGGAAGAGGTGGGAACAGGCCTTTCGGCAAACCTGCTCGCACAACCCTCTCTGCCACCAGCCGAATCTGGGGTTGTGGGGAGGAAGGGAGGAAAGGGAAGAAGAAACGCACAGTGAGGGAGGCAGATCTGTCCCTGCTCAGATCGGCAGGCAATCAGGGAAAGGACAAAAGCTCCCAGAAACTGACCTCCAACCCAGCTTCCCCCGAGTCCAGCCCCACCCCACAGAAAGAGCTCCAAACATCACCCACTGTAGCCGGAATCCAGGGTTTCAAATAAAAAATCTGGCTCCTGACTAACAGATAGAAATAAAGCATGATCCTTTTTAAGTTGGTCTCAACAGCCAGTGCCAAGCGCACTGCTGGTACTGAAGGATCACATTAAAACCCCAATGAAAACCAGGAGCACAGAAGCCATCTGGGGAAGCCCTATAAACGTGTTGCAGATGAATAATTTCGACTCGACTGGCTGGGCTTCTCAACAGGACTCACTGGTGAGCAACAACGCATCTTATGTGGCAAATGATTCTATTGCCTGTAAAATAATTTAGAGTCTAAAATGCGAGCTACCCTGTAAAAAGGGAAAATACGAGAGGCTCCAAAGCAGGTGTGCTAGTAAATGAGCCATCAAGCCGTCTGAATTTCCTGCTCAAGTGAACCATCCTGTGAGGTCAAGGGCCTGCCCTTTTTTTTTTCCTCTCTCCTTCCTTTTATTTTCACCATAGAGATAGCAAAAAGAGGCATTTTAAAAGTCATCTATGGAGCTCCCCAATCAAGTCAAATGCTGCATGAAGGAAGCCTTTTCAGGGAAGTTGCCCCACTCAGGGGCCTGTTTATCAGCTACAGAAGAGTCTATGATTTCCTGGGGGCCGGAGGTGCAAACCATCATAAATTACACTAGCTTCGCTCCTGCTCCGAGATAAACGCACATCAAGCCCGAGTTTGTGGAAGCCCAGAGCCACATCTCCCTGCATTGCTGCAGGAGCGTCACGACCCACCTCTCAGTTTCTTCTGCCAGTTCATCTCGTTGAACAGGTCTTCCGAGCGCAGGAAGAAGTCGTTGATTTTGCTGCCTTGCTCGTCCCTCTCTGTGGTGTAGTAAATTCGTAGTTTGGACTCCTTGGTGAGAAATTCACATATGCTGGGCACGGGAAAGACGATCTGTTCCATTGTTCGGTCTAATCTGACAATCTAGGGTGAGAGAACGGACGAGATTCAACACTCATCTTTGAAACCTCTTACTAAATAAGACTATTTGCTATTGGTGGTGGACTCAAGTGTTCAAGATCAAGTATGATATGATCTTCTCTGATTTTATAACCCCAGACTGGGCTGTGTGTCTCTTAGATTTATATAAAAAGATAGTTTTAGTAAGGCTGAAAGAGTACTTTTCTAACCTCAGACCCATTAATTTCAATGTGACCAACTTTCATCCAGGACAGTTTACTGTGCTGTGTGTGCAGATTCAGATGAGGCTGGAACTTTCTGTAATGACTCAATGATTCTGTGTCTGTCTTGTCCAAAAGGACAGCCACTAGTCACATGTGGCTAGTGCAACTGAGGAGTGGAATGCTTAATTTTATTTAATTTTAATTTAAATATCCGCACACAGCTAGTGGCTACCGTAGCGGAGGGTGCAGGATTAGGCAGGGGTACAAATCTCACCCAAGACACCTTTTCAGATAGAAAAATTGGATTATTTTTCCTAGACAGGACCTTCAAAAAGATCTTTGGTTTATACCCAGTTGCAATGACCTCTTGTCTCTTGTCAAAGCATCTAAAACATGATACATGAGCCAATATGCCGACTTAACTCATTGTTCCTTACACTAGCTTTGTTGGGCTCAGGTGTCTTCCATACCCTTCCTAGACTGGCTCCATCTCCAGAGAGGAGGTAGTCTGGTCTGGATTATTCAAGTTTTAGGACACCTGACCGTGTCACAGTCCTGAGGAGTAGAGATTTCAAAATCTCTGCCGTCGGGTGTAGCACAACAGAGGAGGCATGGTCTCTCTCTCTTCTTCCTCCCCAGAGACTGGAGAAGTCAGGTGAGGCCCACGGAAAACGCCCTCTGCAAGAAGAGCTGGTTCTCACTCTCCCAGTACCTTTGTTCCCTGATGCTGCAAGAGAGGGATTCAGGTCAAGTCGTAGTGGGAAACTCTCTCAGAGGTGAGACAGCTTCCCACACAGTCCTGGCTCCCTAAATTCTGAGGGACATGGCTTTTAGACTAGCGCTTCCAGCTGGAGATCAGGCTTTGGGAGGCTTAGTTAGCATACTGATTCTGGTCCATAATTCAGCCTCATTTAACTGGAATTGTGGTGTGGGGGAAATAATTAAAACGTGCACACTAGCCAGCTCCCCAGGAGACCTTGGTGTGCACACAGACAGGGACCAACCCTGGTCTCCTGCTGCAAGGAGCCTGCCTGCGTTACACAGTCACGCGGGCTCAGGATCAGTCCTTCCTTTCACCGAAGGAAAATGGGGGCCTTCTGGCAAGGAGCAAATTCCAGACTCCAAGGCTACCCAGTCTAACTCACTGGAGTGAAGGCACTGGGTCTGTGAGGAGAGCCCAGGTAATAACAACACGACCCTGGCTCTGCACAGACACCTCCCTAGAGAAACGTGAAGAGATGAGTGACTGGCCAAGAGCAGGATTTGAGAGCTAGGGACACCATGCCTGGCCACTTTTCTCTCTGTCATTTAAGACCTATACATGCCACTTTTTATTTTAGCAGACTTAGAATTGGGAGTCAGGAAAAAACAGTCCCCTAACGGGCTGGGGGACCTTGTTCTCACCCCTTAACCTGATCAGGCCTCAGTCTTCTCCCTAGCAAGCCCAGGGGCTCACTGAGATGAGCCCCAAGCTTCTACTCTCCTGTGACATTAGGTCACCAACACCTGAGGCTTGTGTTTTTAGGGCTCTAGAGGACGGAACTGGCCCCTCAGTCAAGCTTCTAGGCATTAACGGGAGATCAAGGACGTCTGCTCACGTACTCTGGCATGGTCGGCAATCAGTGACATGAAGCACTTCATGAGGACAACCCAGAAACCTGAGATGTCGCATAAGAACACTTTCTTGAAATGTCTCCATTCCGGACATTTTATATTGCCCAAAGGAGTCTGTTAGTTCTTCAAAATCTCTGTTCCACCACTGATATTGATCTTATGCATTTCCTCAGTAGCAAAACAAGGCACACCATCCCTTACTTCCTAGAACCTGGAGGTAGAAGTCTGTGTTCTCCCAGATGCTAAGAGACAACGCGGGTATCACAAAATGCACTCGTGGGCTCAGGGACCAGACAGATCAAGATTAACACTCCAGCTCTGTTACTGGTAATTGGACCAGTGACGCCACCTCTCTGAGTCTTATTGCAGAGTTTTCAGAGGATTAGTAAGTTATTTTTCCCCAGAGAAAATTATAAAGCTTCATTGAGAGAATTTAGCAAGTCAACTTTTCAATGTAATAGTGATGCGTGTGGCTTTGGCTTGTCTTCTTTTTAACCTATGGCTGCCAACCACCTGCTTCTGGAATCTCAGCATGCCCTAGGCAGTCTCCCCTTCCCCATGAGGGCCATCTCCATGCTCACCGTACATGATTTTCCTTTTTGTTTTTTTAAACACAGCTTGGATTGTAACACTCCCCTGGGGAATACTTCCCAGCAGTCCCCCTTTGCTCTGGGGGTGCGGCCCAGACGTGTCACATGTAGCCCCGCGAGATCTGGGATGCTCTCCCTCTTGCTCACTGACCTCCTGCCTTCAGCCCTGAGGCCTCGTTCAGCTCCTCCATCTCGCTTAGAATTTTCCCACCCTCAGAGTCTGTGCTTAGATGCCATGTCTTCAGGACAGGGCTCCTTGACCATCACAATCTACAGCAGGTCCCTCTGCTGGACCATCTTATGATGCCTTCCCTGTCCTTGTGGCCTCGTCAGAATTTGCAGTGAATGAGGCTCACTCACGTGGGGTTGCTTCATGTCTGCTTCCCCACCAGATCTCGAGCAACAATCATCACTGTCTTAGCCATCACTGGATAGTCAGCATCCAGTAGGTGCTCACACATTTCTATTGTTCAGACCAATGAATGCACGCCAGCCTCCGCGTGGGGCATCGCACGCTGAACACAGGCCCGTGCCCTGGGCTTTCTCTGCTCTTACCTCTATCTGTGCCGTGTGCTTGGCATAAAACTCCAACGCTTCATCTCCATCCACTTGGCCACCAGGTTTCAGCATGCTCTGAAGTTCTTTGTTATGTCGAGCCAACTAGAACACAAGGACAGAAATACAGGGGGTTGGTGTCTCTTCACAACAGGAACACAAGCTCCTTTCTAACTTTGGGTATAAAAAAAGTACATAATAACCAGTAGCAAGCCGAAGGGCAAAGGCACCAGGAGGCTTGCTCCACTCCATCAAGGTGTGCTTTTCGGACCTCGGTAGAAAAGCATGGAAAAACTCATGCCCACGGAAGGTCCCACTTTCCTCTGATTCCATTAGCTAGATAGGAGGGAGATGGGGTTTTCTGCACAGTCCACGGAGCCTCCTTCCAGAAACCTCAGTGGCTAGATGCTGGTCACGGAGGAGAGAAGGGACAGGAGAACGCCTGAAATTCTTTAGCCAATAGCAGGGACCTACCAGCGTCAGGCCCAATACCATCATCATTTTATATCCAATTCCTATACCTGAATTTCGAAGAGGTAAAAGGGACAGGAAACTCAGGCCTCCAGCAGGGTCACAGCCTGCCCCCATACACCAGAAAGCTCAAGGCATATCCGCATCCAAAAAGAGGAAGTACCTTCAAAAACCCAGCCTCTTGGGAGGAGAATGATGAAACATGGCAGGTTGGTGCCAGGACATAAAGTATTATCATATCCCCAAAAAGGGAAACAAAAAGAAGTCATAACGACAAGTTCCCACAGATTTCCAAATGCGATAGGCAAAGGAAGCTGAAGTCTATTTCTTTAGATTGTTGAGAGACTCATCAATATTTATAAAAGCCTAAGACTCCTTTCAACTGTCTCCAAAGTCATAAAAGTGTCACTTCTTGGGGATGAATGCATTTAAGAAGCGTGGGGATTTCCAACTCCGTGACCCTACCACAGTGGAAAAATGGAGAAGTCCTGCAACTCAGCACACTGGGTCAGGCTGCCAAAAGCACCTGTGAGCCACATTCTTATGGGTACAGACAGCCCTATGTTAAAGCCTCAAAGGAAAAGCAAGCCTAAGGGCCCCCCGCCCCCCAGCTCGGAACTGTGGCCCACAGGGAAGCCACCCCTGGAGCAGGCCTGGGGACAGGACCTACCTGGTGAGCTAATATGTAGATGTTGTGCCCCACGTTCCTGGGGGAGGCAGCTCCATCCTCACCATTTTCCCCGTCCTCAAATTCCACTTCCCCTTGCATATAGGCTTTCTTGATCACTTCCACCTGCAAGAAAGGCCAAAGGAACAACACTCCTGTTTCCAAGAAGACCACGCAAGACTGGATGGACGGCATGCACACGAGCTGTCTCCCCTCCGGGGCAGACGCTGCCCATGAAGCTTGGCGCCCTTTCCTACCAAGGCCTGGACACAGCCTCGGGAACCTTCCCAACACCGTCCAGGCAGTCAGTACCCATCAACCTCCACTGACGTGACCAGTGAAACTCACGGCTGGCTCACACCCTTCTACTTAGAAAGGGGCGATGGCTATAAAAATACCTTGAAATGATAAAATATCATATAGAATGTGGACTACAAGCCAGACTTTTCCTATCTGTACATTTCCTCCCGCCAGATCTCCCTACTCCCAACCCTTGCCACTTTAGGAAAAACTAATACGAAATCCACTAGCTTTTAGGAATAGCTGGTCAAACTATTTTCTGATTCTGAACTTTTCCCTGTCCCCCATAGCCTACACCATGTGAACACATAAAATAATAAGATGAACTAGTAATGATCTACTGAGCACTTACTATGTGCCAAGCACTATGTGTAGTATTTTGACATTCTTTCAAAACATTTAATGTTCACAAACATTTTATGAGGTCTCAAAGATTCTCACCTTTTTTTTTTTTTTTTCTTATGGATGAGGAAACAGAGTCAAAGAGATTAAAGGGCATTCCTAAAGTCACAGCTAGTGAGCTGGGATTTGAACTTGGCCCTGTTAGCCTTCACAGTGGCATGACTCTGTCCCCGGAGAACTCACACACGTGGCTCGCCTCGCGCTCAGCACACATTTCTGGACCTGTCTTACTGTTCACATCTGCCTCAGTTTCCTGAGAGTAGAGACCGGATCTGCTCATGTCTGAACCCCCCTCACCGCCGCCTGGCACCGTGCCTGGACAAAGCACCGTGACGCCAGTATTTGCCAAATTTAAGCATTTCTTTTGAAGATTCAGAAGGCATTTCAGGCTCCTGCATTGCTGCCAGGCCACTACTCTGAACTCTCATTATCCAACACCAAGCACTCAGAGGGCCATTCATTTCGGTACTGACACCAAGTCGGGTCCCGCAAATAACTTTGGAGACAAGAGCCTCACTCTCGTTTTCCTGCCAGTTCTCTCTAATACCAAATTGAATAGTTAACACGTTGCATAGACAGGACATCAAGGCCAGAACACACACACACACACACACACACACACACACACACGTGTGTACGTGCGCGAGCATGCACGCATGTGCGCGGGATATTAGGGCTTTCCTGCTATTTGAATTCTTAGAACAGTGTGTTCCAGGAAGCCTTTGACTCTTCCCATGAGCCAGAATGATGCTCTCCAACCACAAGGGGGCGACCCCGGAGCCAGTGGCAGCCACGGCACTGGGTGTTGACATTTTCCCCACCTAAGATAGTTCAGAAGAGCTGGGGCATGCTCTTGATTCTCGATTCATGGGAACCGGAATGGGGTCTCTGCAAAGTCATCCGGTCCCTACTCAAGACGGACAAACCCTAGCCACCCCAGTAACCTGCAGTTACGTAAGCAGTTATGTAAACTCGGAGAGGACTTCCATCTCAGGCTGAGAACTCACTCCCTGACCTCAGAGATCAAAGAGCTGGGTTGCTCTTAACTTTATTTAAAGGAATACATAAAGGGACTTTAGCCTGGCCCCAAGTGCACATTCAGGGCACCAGGGGGCAGAGAAGTTTTAGTGCCCTCATTTAAGTCTGTCAGTTACAATTTATTTGCATGGGGAAAAGTCCAAACAGAGATTCTATCCTCAACTCATGCCACACTGTCTCTGACAGCTGCTTGTCTCACAGTTTGCAGCTCTAACTCCCAACCTGGAAGTCACAGCCAATTGTGAATATCACCCCTCAAAAATAAACCAGATCATGTTTTCTTTATAAGAAACAAACACTGGCATCCAAAAAACACTCTTCTGTTGTCCAGACTATTGGCACCAAGAAGAGATGGGAATTCTTCAGCACTAGACAAAGATAGGGCTAAAATGCTAGCAATAAGTGAGGAATGAGAAGAAAAGGAGCTCTAGTTCACTGGGGGTCTATCATGTGCCAGGCACTGCGCTAAGGACTTGATGTGAATCTTCCCATCTAGTCTTCAAAGCAACCAACCCCGCGCCAACCCCCCGCAGGCCCAGTCTAGGTAATGTTATTATCTGCCTTTTACGGATCAGGAAAATGGGGTTCAGAGAGGTAAAGTGATTGTCCAAGGTGACACAGCAACAAAGGCAGAGCTATGGACTTTAACCTGGGTCTGCTGGATTCCTTGACCACGCTCTGCACACCACCCTCAGGAGTCAGGAACCGGGAGGGCAGCTTCTGTACGTGCGTGGTTCATGCTCAAAGGAGAGGGAAAAATACCACATATTCAATCCAATACTTCACTTCTCAGTGAAGGGGCTGAGTTAAATGTTCTCTATACTTCGGATCTGGGGAATCTTCAAGAAAGCTCAAGGAAGCAGATCCTCTGTTCTGCCCCAAATACTGCTCCGATGCTCCTGGTGCCCAGGTCAGGGGCAAGGTCTCCCAACTCACCAGTTCCTTGGGCCTCATGTTATAAAGAATCCTCTCTGCGTTTTCGCTGTCGTGCCTGCTTTCCATGATGGCCAGGAGCAACTTGGAGGCATTGTTCTAGTTGGAGAAACAAAGGGAGAGGACATGTAGAGGGGCTGCTCGGGTGACTGGCCTGGGTGCACGTGCCCAGCTGACACACGTGCGGCACCCTGGTGAAACAGACACACATTTCACCCCATGGGAAAGCCCTGCGCCAAGTACATCAAAAACCACCTGCGCCAGGCAGAGGACGTGTCATTGCAGACCCCAGAAACACGTGTGCGGAATCTCATTCAGGTCAGAGAGGCACGTATTTGTTCAGGCATACGTGTCGTGCACCCTGGAAACTTCAACATGGGTGCTTGTGAATGCACCGTCACCCTCATGCTGCAACGGTCAAGAAAAACCTGCTGCATAGACCCACAATGCCTTCAGGGTGGGTGTGGTTACAAACTCTGTTATTCGGAGTTGCAGGCCAGAGAAGACAGGTAATAAAGATAATTCCTTCCTGTCTTAAAATATTTCTATCAGCCCTCATGACCCCTAACGTTATAATGAGTATAGAAGATAATAATTAACGAAAGTGATCCAAAGGAACGCCGTATGCATGCCCCGTCATAACTTCCTGTCACACTGCCAGTGTTCACCTGTCCACACCCTGCACTTCCTGGCTTGACCTCATTTTAGGCCCTGGGCACCATCTGTGTGCTTCTTTGTGTACAGGACTCAAAGGTTGTTGTTTTTTGTTTTTAGGGAAAGGGGGTCCTTTTCCTCTCCAAACTTAGGTCAAAGCAGTTCAGTCGGGTTGCTGTGTTATCACAGGACAGGAATTTCTATAATAATCCATAGATTACTGGATTAGTTGAAAAAGTCACTGAAATGTTGACAGGAGCACATGAAATTCTCATCGTGACTTTTCTGATAAATTGTAGCCAGGTACACGAGTTTGGATGATTTTTAAGTCAATTCTAAAACAAACTTTATCAAAAGGAGTTAAAAAAATAGCAAAGAAAAAAAATCCATTCAAACCATACACCCAAATCAATTATTAGTTTAGACTCTCGGTTCTAAATACTAAAGAAAAAATAAAAATAACTGTGCTATTCCTGTAGGTTTCTGTTAACAGCCTCTCTAATGTCCTTTCCTGTGCCTCCTTCATGCACTAAATACAGATCAGCTTTTCAGCTAAACCCTGTGGTTCTAAGACTCCTTCGTGATGATGAAATGCTGACTGCTGTGTGTGGGTAAAGACAGATCTCAACATGCTCCAACATGCGAACAGTTAAAAAGGAAATGTGCTCCATAAGACCAACATGTTTCAAAACACACTTTGGACACCTGATGGGTTGTAAGTTCAATTCTTAGAATTAAATCTTTGGATTCTTACAGAATTTTTGGAACCCCTAAATAGGGCGATGATTTTGAGGGAGCACATGTAAGAAATCAAGGTTTGGAACGGTATCTCAGCTTCTTACACATCCAAGAGGCTAGCTTGTAAACGCAGCAGCTTAGTACCTTGAAGTCACTACGTTCACTCCATAAAGCTATGTGAGCGTCACAGGGAGTCTGTGTGTCAGTGGCTTGCGCATCAGCCACCTGTCATCCTCTGTTTGTGCACAGTTCAGAGAAACTTAGCAGAGGCCTGTAGGCACATTCTTGGTCAGTGTAATTTTCCTTATTTTAAACCAACATTATCAACCATCCTTCTGCTAAATCAATAACAGAATAGAAAAAGGTGTTCCCTTGATTAAATAAAAATAGATTTTTTTCTTGCCCTAGATAGGCTTAGTTGTACTATTCTTCAACTGGCCCTTTTTCCTCACAGGGGGAAAAAATACCAAATATCATAGAGAAAATGGAGTTTTCATTTTCTGTGCCTTTCAGAACGAAGGTTTTAGTACTTGGATGCTGCCTGAATTTGTTTCTCAGCTTTAAGGAGACTTCGTTCTAGGTGACCTTAATGGTTAAAAAGCTGCTGTCCTGTCCTAAGATCTTTATTGGGAAGAGAAAGGTTGAAGTTACACATTTTAGTGAGAACTTGCAACTTGGATTATTCATTCGGTTTAAAAGAACTGTCTTTAATATTTAGTGTCACTACAATGACCATGTCACATGCCGAGGCAAAACACAAAAGCAACTGTTTCCAGGTGCTGCTGCCTTTTGCTTTCAATTCCTACTTGCCTTCAGTTCTAACACAAGGTCCATCCTCTTCTTTCCCAAAGGATTGATGTCATTAAGAATCAGAGCTGTGATGATGTCGATGCCATTGGATTCATGGGTGGCTATGCAGTTCTGAGCAAAGACACACACAGATGTTTACACAAATGCTGGTCATAAATCAGACGTCAAAGGCTGACAGGCTGATCTGCTATCTCAACATTAGTGCTTACCACTCCCAGTAATGTCTCTAGGGGAGAGCTGCAAATTTTCCGTGAGAAAGTGGTAAAAATAAAAGACAGATGAAAATCTCTAGTTTCAGAATTAACAGTAAACAGTAGGAAAGTCCCCGTGCACTGTAACTGATAAATTGGTCATGTCTAATCCAAATCGTGCAAGCACGGTTGGCTTTTGTTCTTAAAGGAAAATATGGTGTATGACTGATAACTGGGTTCTGAGCCCTTTTTCCCCTTTCAAGGTGTGTTCTGTTCTCTCTACATCACTCACTTTTCGTATTTTGTACTTTAGCGTAAAGGCTTAAGCTTGGAAAGCAAATTTCCTGTTTCATGCACACAATATCAAAATTAATCATCTCCCCCCAGGTAACGTCCCCATCTACAGCACGATCCACTCTGGTCTGATCCTTTCAACAGGCCTCTGTTTGGCAGAAAAGCAAACTTGAGGTAACAAGGAAATTCACTTAGATGTCAAATAAAGCCTTTCCCTCAAGCCTGTTGTATTTTTTTGTTCCTTTTCATTTTAACTAGGACTACGCCATCTGCTTCATCAGGGAACCAGGAGCGGAAAATGGATCTGACAAAATGCTGTCCTCACGTTCACAGACAACCAAGACCAGGTTTTTAATAGGCAGCGAGTTGTCTCCCATAAACTGTTCTTTTCCTCCGAATTAAGGTCCTGGCTCCCTAAGTAACACAGACTCTTATATCTTGCCTGGCCACTGGGTTTAGAACTGGCCATTTTAAGCCTTGGCCCACCCTCTCCAGCCAGGACAAAACTGTAATTTGGAGTTAAAAATCATACTCATCTTAGCACCAATGCAAAAACTCACAAAATCTTCAAGATACCATGTACGAGTAATGTCTCTACTCAAGAAACTATTGGATTCTACTCCAAACATGTGCTTCTTGAGAGGCCAAAGTCAAGACCAATTGGTCTTTCTTTTCCCTAAATGTCCGTGGTGTTAAAAATGTCCTCACGTTACTTTCAAGCTGTCTCATGTAGCAATTTTCTTCTCCCTAGCTAGGTTTACACCCCCTTCAAGTGGCCACCCTTTGACTTTTCCTGCTATTTAAGATAGATGTTGTCCGGTTCTAATTTCACCCCCACTTGATTATCTCCCCCTAAAAGTCAAGTCATAGTTGGACATTCAAACCAAATCAAACCAAACCACACCATATCAAGCCAAGCACAGACTCTCCAATGCCCACCATTAGTCAAGTTCAGAAGTGTAATAAAGCACCGTGGCTACTTTCTGACCACTGGAAAAAGGTCTCCAGTCCTAGTGACTCCCTAGGTTGATGGGCAGATGCCACGTGACTTCTGAAGTAGTCTCTGTCAACATTTCCAAAATGAGAAACTTTCTTTTTTTTTTTTCCATCCCCAAATACAAACGGAATTACCTGGTTCTCATGGCAAGGTCCTTGACAGTATTCGGTCAGACTCTCCAGGGTTTGGTTGATAAGTGCGACGTTCTTTTCATTTATATACAATCCGAGAAGACCAAGGCCTCCAGTTGTGCTTCCGCAAATACAGTCCAGAAACTGCAGTGTCTCACACACCAAGTTGTAGTTGGTCTTGTTATTTTGGCAACGAAGGAAGTTCTGTCATTGGGTAGTCCGCAGGTTGAGAAGCAAAGACAGAGGGAAGGAGGAAAACAGAATTTATCCTGCCATTTTGACTGTCTCTAATAGTTTGGCACCCTGGACTGATCAGCAATTATGCAGAGAGATGCAACATGAGTCAGCCGGGTCCCCCACCATGGTCACCCAGTGAACCTGGTCTATAGCAATGGCTGCCAACACCGTGGCCTGCTCGCCAGGGCGTCTTTACGTGGAATGCGGCGCTCCTCTGTGAGGGCCGCTTCAGACTCCTATACTCTTTCTGAGTCCTCATTTCTCCACTCCCTTGTTACCCCTTCTCTGTTCCTGTCCTTCCCCAGGCTCCTTCCATCAGGTGTTAAGTTCAGAGGCATCTGACATTTCCAAGGACAGTGGTTCTATTGAAAAGACAATGGTGTGGTCTGGGTGCTGAAAGCCCAGAGCCCAGTACTGAGGACAGGTAACCAAAAAATGAGGTGTGATCAGCATGGCGGGAACCTCGACTGTCTTGTCTGGCTATTTCCATCATGAAAGGACGGGGTGAGAGTGAGTAAGTGTGTGTGTGCTTGTGCCTGGGGACGTATTCTCCAGGTAAACTTGCAATGTTAGCAAGAGACACAGGAGCAAGATACGTCCTCAACAAAATAAAGCCACATTCAACCACCTCATAAAGTATTTTGATGAGATTTTTGTCAGAGACTCCAATAATCTGTTCATTAAAAAGCAGCAAACATTAACTCCATTCTTTTTCTCACGGTCATAAAATTGACACATATTTAACGTAGAAAATGGGTAATACAAAAGGATATAACCAAAAGACAAAACAGATGTAATCTTTGATCCGGTAATTCTACTCACAAAGTATGTACTGGATGTTCACTATAGCACCGTTTGTAATGGTGAACTAGGAAAAACCTAAATGCCCATCGACTGGGAAGTAGTTAAATAAATTATAGTATATTAATATCATTCAATATTATAAATTAGAAACACTGAGTAGGTCCATGGGTGTCAATGTGGAAAGATCTCTAGAACATACAGTTAAAAAAGGCAAATAGATTAATATGTATATCAAATTCTTCCATTCAAATATATAGAAAAAGGACTGGATTGGTATAGTCTAAACCAACAATAGTTCTCTACAGATAGAAGAGAGGTAACTCATAGCTAAATACTTATTTTCATTTGAGCCTTTATAAAAAGAATATATTCAAGTATTCCTTGTATAATTAAGACATGTATAAATACACAGATTAAATGCTAGAAACCAAGTTCAATGCTCTATTCAACAAGCGAACACCTTCCCCCCATCCCCAACCCCCCAAACTTAACCTAAGTCCCTTTCACTCAATCATAAGTTCAGGTCCTGGTGGGAGGTGGAGGAAAAACAGATGATTTTGGACCACTGTGTAAGCTTTCATAAGGTGATAGATTGTTTCTCTAAGGGCTGGAGGAGAGTTTCACAGTCATTCCTACACTGCTCCAGGTCCTGGAGGGAAGATGCTACCCCTTGGAGCCCCTCACCTTGCAGGGTGGTGGAGGAATTCTCAGGACCAGGGCAGCTACGGAGATGGCTGGCTGGCCATGGCTGAAATTCACAGCATGGCCCTCAAGGCCCATCTGCCTCTTTAATTCCTGTGTCACTGCTCCCACCATGCTCTGCTATCCTTGATGACATCATAGCCTCACCACGCCCCTCCTCTGCTCAGTGACGTCATTGCTCCCACCACACCCCTCTGACTGGCAGCAATGCACTTCTCCCTGCTGGTCAAGCACTCTTCATTCTCTCGCCGCCTGGGCTTCTACCAGGTGATTCCCTCTGCCTGTCACTCTCCAGGCCTCCACCCTGATTAACCCCTCTTCCTGCAGGATGTGGTCTCTAAAGTCACTTCCAGGAAGCCTTCCCTAACCCTCCAGCCCCACTCTAATGAGACAGGAGCCTTGCACCCTGCCGCTCCCAGCCCCTGGTCATGCTAGGTGATGTGCCTACAGAGACACCTGTCCGCTGCCCAGGATCACACTGACAGCACTGTGTGCCCGGCAGCCAGCGCAGCGACTGGCACCTACCAGGTGCTTTATAAACACCGGCTGAAAAAACCCCAATCAACTGGAATGGATGGAGGGAAGGCTAACTAGGCCCACATGTTTCAAACTCCGCAGGAAGGACAGCTGGCTGTCCTGTCTTGAAAGCCTCTCCCAGCTCTCACGGTTTTTAGAGTATCTAGCCCAAATCTCCCTTTCCCTAACTGAGACCCATTTCCTCTTGTCCTCCACAGAAAATGTCACCAAGAGGCACAAGGACACTCTTTCTCAGAGAACGGAATTCACCTTTCGATACACACCACCCTGCCTTGTCCAGGGTTGAGAAATCCTGTTCTTTCTGCAGTCTTCCTTGGCCAGGGACCAAGTTGCGATGGGTGGACAGAGGAAAGGAAGGACTTCAAGTTTGTGCTTAGACAGACGTCGGTGGAGAAAGATCAGGACTTGCATTTGTTAACCCAAGGGAAAGCAAAGCCAGCTGCTCAGGGCATGGAACGAAAGCACACGCAAACTGGTTCTAGAACAGTCCTTCCCATCCATTTCTGAGTACTGTAAACAAGGCTTGCTTAAGGCAGTAACTGCCCATTTGGCAAAGTCAAACTCGGTGGTTTTATCTCCACTGAACATTTACCAACAGGAAAGTTAAGGTTATAAATATGACAAGAAACTTTGGGCATGAGCCCAGAGGGTGCTGCTTCAAATGGCTGGATTCCTTCTCTCTCTGAGCTTATTCTGAGCTTCTTTATGCCGGGGAGCCAAAAACTCTCTCCTGTGAGAATGCCTCCTCCTTCCCTCAGGTTCACGAGGGAACCCTGACCCGGTGATCCATCACCATTCCAGGACATCGCCAGCAGGACGGCCTCCAAAGCAGCTAAATCCTGCTTAAAGCCATTATTTTGAGAACTGGATTCCTACAAGCATCAATTCATCAGAATACATTTTATGGGAGTTTTTAAGGATGATTCTAACCTTCATCCTTATGAACCATGGGTCCAGATCATTGGTTTCCAACTGGGCCCTGCAGAACTCTGGGGGCTCCTGGAATTCTGCCCCTGCCATCCCAGGGGTCTTGTAGGTGAGGGAGGGAAGTAAAGCTCTAGATTCTCTAGTTTCTCCTCTGAACAGAGCAGCTTTGCTCTAATCTGCTGTGCTTAGTACATTTCTGCAGAAGATGTTCAAACACAAAGGGTTTTTGTGGCCAAAAAAAACTCCACAAGTTTAAAACCCTGAATTGTATAACCCTGAATTTACAGTACCTTCAAACATTAAGTTGCTAGATCTTTTTTAAAAAATATATTAAAATTAAAATATACTATATGCCACAACCACCCACAGCACTGTTTCCCACTGAGCAATGTATCAGAGAACCGAGTTTTGGAAGGACTTTATCAAAAGGCACTTCTGCCTATGGGGTTCTCCAAGCATCAGTTCAAAGGAGAGTTTTTTGAAGAGCTAAGGTACAAAATTAAAAGTCTGAAGACTTCCAAATAAAAAATAACAAACTTGTGCAATTAAAGTCTCACTTTACTTTCACAGTGGAAGAAAGGTGGGCGTGTTGGTGAAGGAGGGAAGGTCCGGGAAAGACGGAAGGCGGAGCAATCCATGCAAGCAGAACCCTGCTCCGGAACAAGCACGTTAGCACTGCCCCCTCTGGCATTCATGGCAGGATTCTACTTAAGGCAGTCTTGTGTTTCAGTAGCTCAGAACTGGGCAGATATTAGCTCCTCTCAGAAGCTTTCCTGGACCTACGTGTGCTGGACACTGGGTTGGTTCCCTTCCTCTGATCCCACAAAGCCCCCAGGATCCCAGCACCACAGCACTTAGCACACTGCACTGTAATCTCCGGTTGGCCCGAGTGACTCCTGCCCTAGACTCAGCACTGCAAGGAGAGGGGTAAAGTCCTATCACCATCAGTGCTGGGCACAGAGCAGGTGTTCTCCCATATTGACTGAATGACATACACATGCATAGGCATCGCCTCAAAGGTTGGTGGACACCTGCACAGGGGAACAGTACAGGACACCGACCACCATGTTCGGCCTAGAAACAGCCCCCCGCAGCAGGGTGGCGTCTCCCCACCCCAGCCACAAAGACTCCACAGCCAAGCTGCTCAGGCTTGGCTCTCCACTGGTCATTCACACCCCCTTAGCCCATCTCCCTCCTGACTCAGGGTATAGATATGTAAGGTGGAAGGTGGATGACAGCAGGGACATAGTGGCCTTCAGACAGAGGGATACCAGCCAGTGAGATGGTACGCAGATCCTGCACCTCTGAGCGTGAGTGCTTTGCTCCACCCTACCGAGTGACACAGTCCCGGGCAAGTGGATCTAGGGCTACTTTCTAAGCCCAAAGTAGGAAAGCACGAGCGACTGACAAGAGAAGAAAACTGACAGCCAGGATCCCATACGCAGATGGCCACAGGGATCAAGCAGGAAATGCCAATGGCTGAAATGGGCTGGGCACCAAAGTGGAGAAAGACCAACCCTGTCTGCCTGGGCCACTGGCTGGCACGCAAACCACGCGGCACTGTGGGTCCAGCGTGGCCTACGGCAGGGTTTGGGTGAAATCGCTGCACTTTTATATATGAGTCAGATCTGGCCAGCTGATGACCTCAGATAGGAGATATTTTTTTTTTTTAAGTTCAGGCTCTTCAGACCAATTTTATTAAAAATAAAAACCACAGGAAGGTATTAATACTGAAGATTTCTCCCAGTTCGATTTTAATGTTCTGCCTTATTGTCGGATAATGTAGTTTTTTACTCAGCTAATCCACACATGGATTCTGTGGCAGATTCTAAGTGAGAGCGATTCACCGTGGCAATACCAAATGGTCTGGCCACAGTCGAGGTGGGACAGGCCGAGTCACCTGGTAGATAAAGTCAGCCATGCAAATACTTTAAGGCTGGACCTTCCCAGTCCGTGCTGGATTTGGACTAGCATTATTTCCTGTCCAAACCATCATAATCCAAGTACACAAAATTACCACGGCCGACTTGTGTGTCTTTGGAGGAATCATTTCATTCCATCTTAGAGGAGATACTCAGATGCATTTATTTGTTTTCACGCCATTCAGGCAAAAAGGGGTGGTTCCCCTGGGTCCAAAAGTTGGCAACAAAACCAAGCAGTGGCCAAGGACCCGGTGTTCCAGCACGCTTCTCCTGGGCAGTGATGGACCTCCACAAATCCAGGCCCATTCAGGAGGAAGCAGCAGATATCTGGAATCCATCCTTGGCCCTTCCTAAGTAACCTTTGCTGCTGGGAAACTTGGCTAGGGAGATAACATGCCCTCCGTCTCTTAGCGTTTGGGTAACAGCAGAAACTCTAGCATCAGACTGCCTGGGTTCAAGTCCCAGTTCTGCATTCCTTAACTGGGTCCCCTGTACCTTGGATTCTTTACCTATAAAGTATAATAACTTAAGCAACACATAGCATCCAGGATATTCTAAGTACCAAATAAAACTTGGCCATTGTTAACATCTAAAAGCAACAACAAAATGGACAAAAGAGTTCTGGAATAATCAGTTCAGCAAAGATTCTGGAGTCCTTGTTTGTGTAAAACACTGAAAGGTGGCCATTTCATTCATCCAACCAACAAATACTTAATTAGAACTTTCTATGTATCTTATTTTGTAAATCTAATATATTTAATTACCTAGCCATCCATCCATCCAATTTTTACCTGAGCACCTAGATGCCTAACAGTGGCAGGCTACAAGATACACACATTATACATCGTACAGATACATATGCAGTGGGCACCTGCACTGGTGAACCAGTCACGTGGCCTCTGGCTCTGTGGAGACGGTGGGGAAGACAGACAGGAGGCGCACCAGTCCATCAGTTGCCTAGTCTTTCACATCAGAGAACCTTGCTCGATCCTCAACTCAAGCAATCTGGCCAAAGTGAGGGGAGCTTAGCTGTCAGAGGAAGCTGGGCCCGGAGGCCCTGCCCGCCCACCCTCCCTTCACACCCCCGCCCGTGCCCTCACCTGCAGGTCTCGGTTGTGGTTTTCGCACAGGAGCTGCAGGAAGCGGAGGATGGGCTGCATGATGGTGATGACCGCACTCATCTCCAGGTCGTCCTTGGTCTTGTCGGTCGTGGCCTGGGTGCCCTCCCCAGCCTGGTAGTGGTCGTCGGGGTCGGCCTCCCTCCTGAAGGTGGTGAAGGCCTTCCTGGTGGCAGTGGATGCCTCCAGGAGCTGATCCCGAACCTCTTCCGTTATCTGTGTCGTAGGCTCTTTAGCTAGAAGGCAAGCGTCACACAGTCAGTGCTACCGGAACCCCAGGAGCACTACTCGCTATATCAAAGGTGACATTCAGAAACCTAAGGTCCTGTGTTCACTGGAGGTCCTCAAGGTTGGCAGAATACTCCAAGAAGCCATCATCTTCTCTCAGTCCTTAGATAGCACAAAAACTGAGTCAAGCCTGTCACCTTACTTATTCTAACGTTTCACCTATGCTTGCGCTGTGTTTTAGTGGGAAGGCCTTAAGCTCAGGTTCTATCAACCTCAAAAATCTAAGGTTCAAGGCCTCAGCTTCCTCCTCTGTAAAATGGGGGGCACTGGTGAATTCTACCCCTAGAGGGTGCCTGACAGGTTCAACATAATTCTAATTACAATAGCAATGACTGTCACTGTAACAAATGACTGACCCTTTACTAGGTGCCAAAGCACCATGACCAAGCATTGTGTGTGTGTTATCTTATCTAATCCATCTTCGGAATAACCCTGTGAGGAAACTGTGGCGTCACAGTCAGCAGTATCTCCTCTGCAGCCAGATGCCTGGGTTCAAATGCTGGCTCCTCTGCCTTCTAGCTGCACGTTCTTAACAAGTTCACTACCATCTCTGTGCCTCCATTTCCTCATCTGTAAAATGGGGACAACAATTTTATCTACCTTACAAAGTTGACCTGCATTCTAAATGAACTGACACACAAAAAGAACCTTGAACAGTGTCTGATTCATAGTAAGTACTTAGTACTTATGTACCCTTCTTTTTCTTCTCCTTAGTCCCATTCTAGACCAGTTGTTCTCAACCAGGGGTGATTTTTGCCCCACCCAGGGAACAACTGGCAACGTCTGGAGACATTTTTAGTTGGGGCTGGGGTTATGCTACTGACCGCTACTGGGTAGAGGCCACATATGCTGCTAAATATCCTACAATGCACAAGGCGGCCTTTACGACAATTCTCCAAATGTCAACTGTGCTGTGGTTGAGAAATGCCGTTCTAAATTTGAAAAGTGAAGCTTAGAGTAGAAAACGTGCTCAAGACCGATGACTCCACAACCTGTGGGTCTATCCACTTCCTGGTACTACTTTTCTTCCAGTGAGATGATGGTAAAAGCTTTACAAACTTTCAAATGTCTTGTAAAATGAGGGAAAAGCATCTGACAAAGCAATGGCACCCAGTTTGAAATGGTGTATTTTCCCAACTTTCTCTAACGTTACAAGGAAATCATAGGAAAAGAACATTCATGGATCCCCTGCTAATAAAATCCTAAGCTTGACCAAGAATATTCATTAATTTATTAACCAAGAAGATCCTCCCAAGCAGCAGGACTTTGGCTCAGGTTACTTAAGAATCATATCAGAACCAAATTTTTTTTTTTCCTCCTCAAAGCCCAAGTCAGAATGCATTTTGGAGTCTAGAAATAATGAAAATAATAATAATAACGGGCACAAGGGACTCCTGCTGTTCACAGCCCGCCGACTGAAGACTGTTTACCTTTTTTCCGTGCTGGGGCCTCCCTGTCTGCCTCATCATCTTTCTTTTTATTTCCCAAGTCGCTGGTGTTTACTGTCACCGTTGCCTTGATTTCTTGCTGGGCCACCTTCATTCGGTCATAAAAGACCTTAAAGAATTTCTCTGACTTCTTATCTTCTGTCAACCGGCAGAAAAAGGAGTGCTGGAAAGGAAAATCCATAGATTTTCAACACTGTAACAGACTAGTCACCAAGCCCACTCATGACACTAAAACCTAATGGCGATCAGAGTCCGCCATAAAACCTCACAATTGCTCGAAGGACCACCGTTAAACACCGCTCCACAAACCATTGCTCTCTGAGGTCTAAGGCCTGAGGTTTTCAACACAGAGCCTTTAAAACAAATTGCTATGGCTGGAAAAGTCACATAGGCTTTGGAAGCATGATAAAGCGTGGTGGGCAGACTTCAGCCAACTGAGAACAACTCCCTCCCACCCCTGCTCACACACAAAACAGCTCCATTAACAACGGAAACGTACTGTATGTTTGGTGATTATTGCAGTCATTTGTTTAAGAACTTCTACGTACTTCTCCCCTGCAGCACGTGTACAGACGGATAAGATGTGCTACCTGCCTGCACAGGGCTCGTTAACAGGTTAGGACGACACGTCCGTCAGGCAAACTAAACACGTATGCATAAAGCGCTCAGGAAGCTACACAATCATATTACGGAAGCTCAGAGCTGGTGAGGACGACACTGGGTTGGTGTGATCCTCCCAAAATCTTCATGAAAAAGGTGCTTTTCAAATCAGGCCTCAAAGGACAGGTAACAATGGTTAGATAGAGAAGCTCAGAATTAACAGGTATCTCGCCTCCTGGATACGCATTTGTTTTTAGACCCACCGCAAGCAATAGTGTATACTGTTGATGCAAAAACACAATATGGTGTCTCAACTTCATTTATGAGTATTCGCTTTTCACCCCTTTGCAAACATCACACTGCTGTGAATTAGTTACATAAAAATACAATACGGTCATTTCCAGAGGAATAAAACAAACTCCAAACAATATATATTTACTTCTCCCCACTGCATCTTTCTGCCAATTTCAGATCCTCCCATTTGGCAAGATGGTACTTCTCCATAGAAGGAAGCCCTAGGCTTCAGGTCTCAGAAAGGACTCAAGTCTCACCAGGCTCTCGCAGCCCCCCAGCTCCTGCAACTCTCACCCCCCACCCACCCACGCTGGATTCAGCAGGCCCTAGGGGCCACCACGTCCCCATCTGCCAGCGTGCAACTTCATCACCCTGACCCTTCTGGCACTGGCCCACACGCTACCTTGACAAGTGTCTGTCCCATCTGCCCACAGTGTTTCCTGGCCCTGTGCTTTCTCCTCCCTCTCACTGCTCCTCCTTTCCTCTGGTGTTTCTCACCCAGCACGGGACCCCTCCTTCCTGCCTGTGCTCCCCGGTTTTCTCTTTTTCCCTGCAGCCCCTCCAAAATGCCAGCAGGCAAGTCAACACCATCTCCATGCTTAGCCTTATGGTTCTGGGTGTCACCAAGTCCTCTAAGACCCTCACTCTGGAACCAAGCTAAGTCGTTCACGTCCTCCTTTGCCCTTTGCTGTTTTTTTTTCTGTTAGGTTGCCTGCTATTTCATCTACCCGTTCATCTCCGTCCATCAACCCGCCCACCATCCACTATTTGCTGGGTGCCTGTCATGACTCGGGCACTGTGTCAGTTATAGGAGCAACCACAGTGAGGAAAAAGAGGCCTGGATCCTGCCCCCGAAAGCAGCGGGCTGGTGAGGAAAACCCAGAGTAAATCGATAACCACCCTAATGACCGTCTACTAAAACAGCCTGTTATCCTTACGACAGTGGCCCCCAGGCTGCTGACACACGGTGCTGGGGCAGACAGTCAATGCCACTGCCAGGTTCTTCTCGTGTGTCCCCACGAATTCCACCTTCGCAGGGGGCTGTCCCTAAAACGGCTCCTACCCACTCTCACACGCCCTGTTTTATCTTCTCCCTCGCAATCGCACACTCTGGATCGCACTGTGGTGTCGCGTGCCCCCTGCCTGTCTGCTGCGTGCAGAGTGCAAGCTCTAGGAAGGCAGGTGCCGCACCTGTCTGGTGTCCAGGTGCCTCCAGAGCACCTGCACGTAGACCTGGAAGGCACGACACGAGCGTTCAATGAAAGAACGAATATAATTCAACACTTCACGGCTCCTCCTCAGTTAGATTTCTTTTCTATTCAGTGGACATGACAGAGGTAGTCCCCCAAATAAATTAATTAAAAGACCACTCAAACAAGAGAAACCAACTTCCAGTTGTTCCCTTGAGAGATCACGCACCGCAGACAAAACACAACAACAACAAAAACCATGAAGTGTGTGGATGAAGAACTCAACCTCCAGCCACCTTTTTTTTTTCTTTTGAGACAGAGTCTCACTCTCTTGCCTGGGCTAGAGTGCCGTGGCATCAGCCTAGCTCACAGCAACCTCAAACTCCTGGGCTCACACGATCCTTCTGCCTCAGCCTCCCAAGTACCTAGGACTATAGGCACACGCCACCATACCTGGCTAATTTTTCTATTTTTAGTAGAAACAGGGTCTCCCTCTTGCTCAGGCTGGTCTCAAACTCCTGACCTCAAGCAATCCTCCCACTTTGGCCTCCGAGAGTGCTAGCATTACAGGCGTGAGCCACTGCCACCTTCTTACGGTGACTGAATTTCCCACCAGGACAAGTCATCGGACGTCTCCGCACCACAGGGGGTCACGGGGGACTGCCGACTGAGGCTGCAGGCCCACCAGCAGGACGATTTGCTTCGATTGCTACCCCGGCAATTTTCTCGTTGCATGGAGGCAGCTTTAAAAGCATTTTGAGACAATCTGGTCATTCAAGAAAACAAAAGCACTTCGAGTGAGTAAGTAAGTAAATAAAGGCCGCCATCTGTCATCCGATAGCGCAACACGGCACGCACAGGTAGCCTGCGACAAACCGCACCGCTGGCTGGCCAGCCAGCTGACCCAGTGGCTGTCACCTGATGCTGTCAGGGTAAGGGAAGCTCTTAGGAAATGGAAGAGGGCAAGAGACCAGGATTCCGTACTGCTGTGTGCTTTTGCCATGCCAGCGTGTTTATTCTGCACAGGATGTGAAGCTGCTTTATCAACCAAATATGCTCAATAAAATAATAAAATGGACAATGGGGTCCAGAAGACATGAGTAAGCACAGAAAGCTAAAATGGGAAGAGGCTGGGGATTGAAGGATGGGAGAGATGACTCTGGGGATCCTCAGTCTTGGCTCCGAGGTCCATGCCTATTAGTATCAAAAGGAGAAATACAACCAGTGCCTCCAGGGAAGGAAAATGTTTCTTGATGAAGGGGTTAACAGGGCAGACTTTCCCGTCCGACTGCCTGGTCTGGATCCCGGGTCCCTCACCCGCTGGCTCTGTGAGCGGGGCAAGGTGCTGGCTTCTATAAACGCACGTGAAGGGGCTGCCACGGTACATGCAGCACGTGTAGCACGTGCCCACTGATGGTGCTGCTCTTCTTCTCCTGTTACCGTTACATCAGTGGGACGTGGAAACCCCACGGAGAGCAGCTAGGGCAGGAGAGCAAGGTGGTGAGAGCTGTATCCGGGTCAGAGAGACTTAGGTCTCAACTCTGCCACTTATAGCTACTGTCACCTTAGAAAGTGACAACGTCTGAAATCTGAATCTTCTCATCTGCAAAATGGGCACAATAATAGTACTTCATGGGTGGCTATGAAGGCCCAAAGGGATCATCGTAATAATATGATACCTAATATTTACTGACTGCTTATGAGGTACCAGGAACTTGGGCAAGCCTTCACATGCATCATTTCACATAGAAACCTGTGGAGGTATTACAATGATTGTTCCTTTTAGAGAGATCAAGGGACCCTGAAAGACAATGCACATTAAGTGTTTTAGCACACCCCCAAGACACCCAAACTATAAAGAATGCAGCCTCCCCAGGACACCCAGGTGAAAAGGGTAAAACACAGAGGACAGGCAAGGCCTTAGGCTCCAGGTCTCCTGGAAGATACCCTACAAAGATACTCCCAGCCAGGCGTGGTGACGTACACATAGTCCCAGCTGCTCGGGAGGCTGAAGAGGGAGGATCGTTTGAGCCCAAGAGTTTGAGGCCAGCCTGGGCAACACAGAAAGACCCTGTCTCTAAAAAAATAAAAAATACACTCTGGAAGGAAGAAGTTTGGTTTCCAGAAGGGAAAGCAGTGGTATCTTCTGTGAGAGTAGCAGTAAAAAATGACAGTAGTGTGGGGGAAGAACCAAGATATTTCCCCTTAGAAGGAAAGGGTGCCATGGGAGAGGAGGGAGGCTGAGGAACGGGGGTCCTCACGCAGGGGCTTCTGGAATGGCCTGGCCATGGCTGCCAGAGGCATTCATCTGCCCCTCTCTGATATCTGGTGTGACTGAGACTTAGTGAGACCAGAGCCCTGCACACAGTTCACGGACCTGCTCATTAAACCTCTTTCTGCAATAATGTACTTGCAGGGCTTGGGAGGGGAACAACGCCCTGCTCAGGACTATCTCCCTAGGTGTTGGCGGGACCCGAGGCCAGAGCAGGTGGGCGCAGAGCCTCCCAGTCCTCAGGCTCTTGAAGCAGGTTCTCTGCACATGGCTAGGTGCCTACTTCCCTTATTCAGTTCCTCGACCCCCACGCCCCCCAACACACACACACACACCAAGAAGAAATCCTCACAGAGATTTTACTTTTCCTAACTTTTCACTCCGGGCCACCCGGCAGGTGGGAGGCAGCCCTTCAACATAAATCTGGCCTAGAGTAGGCAACACTGGTCGATGGTTCAGAGAAATCAAAATGGTGACTGTCTATGGGGGACAAGAGAACTTTCTGGCGTGAAAGAGACGTCTTGATCAGGCTGGTAGTTACGCAGCTGTGATAGACAGAATAATGGCTCCCTCGAGGACGTCCATGTCCTAATCCCCAGAAGCTGTGAAGATGTTACCTTGTATGGCAAAGGGGAGTTAAAGTTGTGGATGGAATAAAGGCTGGTACTCAGCAGAGAGACTACCCTGATTATCCAGGTGGACCCAACGCAATCACAAGGGTCCTTAAAAATAGAAGAGCGAGGCAGAAGAAGATGGACAGATGCAACGTGAGGAGGGCTCCACTCGCCCCTGCTAAACTTGAAGATGGAGGAAGGGGCCCAGAGCCAAAGAATGTGGGCGGCCGCTAGAAACTGGGAAAGGCCAAGGGAATGGTCTCCTCTGGAACCTCTGGAGAGGAACACAGCCCTGCTGACACCTTAACTTCAGGCTGGCAAGATTCACGACAAACTTGTAAAACAATAAACTTGGTTACTCTTAAGCCACTGAGTTTGTAGTAATTTGTTACAGCAGCCCCAGAAAACTAAGACAACAGGTATAAAAACATTTGTCAAATCTAATCAAACTCTACACTTAAAATCTGTCCATATTATTGCATGTAAATTGTATCACAGTAAAAACAGAGAGGGAAAAGAAAGTTGGCTTTGGTCTCAGAGAACTAGGGAACTAGGTAGAGCTGTCCAGGCAAGGGGCCACCCAGAGGCCACCTCCCCAACAGAGGGAGGGCGTCTGCTTCCGCCACACTGACCTTTCCTCATCCGCCCGTTATCTCCAAATCATATTTGATTCCAAAGCCCTTTTCATGTATGCTGTCTCATCAGAGTCTCAGGAGATCGCCAAGATAGATATCATCATTCATAAATCTGTCACATTATAGACAGGGAGCTGGGGTTAGAGCAGGTCAGCGACCTGTGGCAGAGCCACGACAAACCCTCCTCCTCCTTCCCACTCGCATGTGTAGCCAACGCAAAGACAAGCAGCTCCAGCAGCCAGGAAGGAGCAGAAGGTTGGGGGGAGAAGGGAACGGAGCTGGTGGGGGCAGATCCTCAGCGCCAGTCTCAGACATCCCTGACAACACGTCTGCCCTTGACATGCTTTAAGGAAGGGACAGGGGCAGGATGAGGCAGTGACCGCTGGCCGTGGCCATCTCCGCGGTGGCTCTGGAGGGCAGGTGGTGGGGGGCAGGAGGCACAGCCACTGTAAGCCAAGCTTCAAAACCAAACAAAAGAGTTAAGAGGACACAGATCACAGAAGGCTGCAGCTGGAGGCATTCTATTCCAGCAGTTTCCAAATGCCTTTCCCAACAGGGAAATCTGCTCTTCTCTCCTGCCCAAACACCATCTTAGAAAAAGAGCCCCTGTAGGAGAGAGAGACAGGAGAATGGGTAGGTTTGAAACAGGGCCAGGAGGATCCTCCCTCTCACCAGTGAAACAACTCCTAGGGCCCCAAGGGCTCTGCAGAACAGCATTAAAAACAACCACAGTTGTCCGTCCCTTCACATTTTACAGACCAGGAAACTGAGGCCCAGAAGGGGAAAGGGACTTGCCAAGGTCATATGGAATCCCCCTTTCCTGACTGCCCAAGCCAGCTGCTTTTGACCACGTCCGGTTGGGGTTAGTCGAAACGACAGCCTGAGTTAACACTCTTGCCCACTGATAATTGTCAAATGGACATTTTCCCTGCCTTGGATTGACTGAGCTATACAGGGGCCAATGGATCAGGGCCTTAGATTAAAAGAATAATAAAACTACCTTTTCAGATCAGTCTTGAAAATAATAAAATATTGCTCAATTAGCCTTGCAGCTACCTACTACCTGTCCCCCACCCCCAAGTCCTTGCAAAGAAACAGAGCACGGTTTGTGACAAGCTGTCTAGCCTCAGAACGAGAGGTCAGGGCCAGCCAACAGTGGCAGCTACCCTGGAGGCAGCAGGAAGGCAGAGGGCAGGGCGGGGTGGGGTGGATACTCCTTTCATTAGGTGCAAGAGGTCATAGCCTCAGTTAGACTGTGTGGGCAAGGGGTGCTGGGGAGAAGAACAGTGGAAGATACAACCCTTATCCATGACCTGGACACACACCCAGGAAGGTAAGTGAAGGAGCAACAAACACCTTCCTTATCAAGAAGGTGTCTTTCCCAGAATTCAGGAATTTGGGAGAAGACAGGCCTCGTACTCCAAGGATTATGGTGCTCCTGGACCGTGAGCCAGCCTGCCTGTACCTGCCAGGCTCGAAGCCATGGTGATGGGAGGGGGGGAGCCCTCTGTGGGCATCCTGGCTTCAGGACAGGGCAGCGGCAGGGAGCAGAGACGTGTCCCAGGATGGAGCCTGGTGGGAACAGGCAGCATGGCCGCGGGGCAAGCAGCCCAGAGTGACCTGACTGCCTGGCTTTGACCCTTCCCCAAAGGCAGGCATTTCCACCCTGCAGCTGGTCCGCCTTTTAGAAGCACTCACTCTGGGCCTTGAGAGAATCTGGAGAATGAGATTTTCCATTTGACTGCCTCATAAGACACGACCCTGACAGATGCAGCCCGTGACACTCGCCACGGCTGCTCACTTACCTGCTGCAAAATTAGTTAAGTTCTCAGGCTAAATCCAAGAATTTGAAAAATGTGGCTGCTGAACAGTGAGCCCATGCTCCAGTTTCCAAGGGCTGATGAAAATTCTTCCCTGGAGTCTTCAATTTTTCTCCTTCACTCACACCTGCTGGGGGAGTCTCTGGGACTTGCGGGGATGTCTCCAACCAGACCAACCTGTTCCTGCCCAGCCGGACCAGAAGCTCTGCAGGCGACAGAGCCATGTCGATGGCTACCATGATGAGCGGTTTACCTTGACTCTCTTCCTGCACCTGTAACTGAGAGTTCACCACCTTCCTGGGAACCCTCTCTCTGCAAGTTACATTGAAGTGAGTGGCAACTAACACTTCCAATTTGCCAGGCACTGCCTGACTGCTTTATACACATTATCTTATTTAATCCTCAGTACTACCCCATGAGGCAGGTGCCGTTATCATCCCCACTTTACAGATGAGGAAACTGAGGCTCCAAAAAGTTAGGTCACTTGCCGAGTCACACTGGTGAGTGGTGATGTGCCCAGCACACAAGCGCCATTGCTCTCAATCACCTGCTTTGTTAAACATCTCTCACCTGATTAAGAGTCCGTCCTGCTCCGAACACCTTCTGGCATTTTATAATCCACCTCGCCCCTGCCCCTACCCAGCAAGTCTCTCAGAGGCATAAATACAGATTCCTCTCAAGGAAAGAATAGCTGTGGTAGGTACACACAGGAATGCCTAACTTTCCTATGACATTTAATACATTTGTTACAATGGGCTCCCATACAACCTCCTTCTGCTAGTTGAAGGTTTGCCAGGCCTGGAGATTATAAATCATTAACAAAACCATTGTTATACAATGACTGCTGTAGGTCTTGAGTCCTTTCCTTAGAAACCAATGATAACAATCAAAACTCAAAGATCAGGAACCATGAACCAGGTAATAAAACACACCCGCTTGGGCACAGTGAGCCTTGGAGAACTGGAAGTCAGAAAGCCTCAATTACAGTCTCAGCTCCTTGCTACCCAGCCACACGGTCTTGGGCAATTTACTTATGCTCCTTTGTACCCTGGGTTCTGTATCTGAAAAATGAGGGTCTTACCACCTGTCTTGTCTGCAGCACATGGAAGCTGGGGGCCCAGCAAGGTTGTAGTTTTGAAACATTAAGTGTGAAAAACATTTTACTACCGAGCACTATTCAAATCAAGGTGCTACTGCTATCTAAAATAATGACCCTTTCAAAGAAAAGGAATTCGAATGTAAGACAGGCCCCACCAATGCTCTGGTGTTATGTAATGACCAAAGTCTAGTGTCCAAATTACACCCAACGATAAACAATTCCAGATGGTTCTGGTAGGTCAAGATGGCCTCTAAAGTGACAGCAAAACACGATGAATAGCAATTTCTGATAGCTGTCACAATGTAGGAAGTTAAAAAAAAAAAAAAAAGTCTGGCTGGAATTTCACTAGCTATACAAGCCACTCAGATTTCTGTACATGTACAGATAAACATTTTGCTTCCACATCTCAAAGTTTAATACACCCCAAGGCAGAATGTAAGCTTGTGCCATACCCTCCTCGGAGACAGTCCCAAGTCTTTCAACACGAACTGATTTCCAGCATTTTCAACCATTCTTGATTTCGCGGGAAGTTGGATGTATGAAAGGTCTAATCGTTAATAAAATGGGCATTCAGAATCGAACACTCCCTTGGCATAAATTATCACTCAAAGAAGGAACGTTTTTGCAAAGTGTGATGGGTTTCAACCAGTCAACATCTGGAGCCCTTAGTTTATCAACCTCTCAGGATGATTCCAGCTTTCGTGAGTTCAGAAATTGTATAAACTTCAAAGCAGAAAGAAGTGATGTAGTGGAGCAAGTCTGCACTGGAAAGGAATCAACACTTCAACTTCATTTTTCTGAAACAAGGTCCTCCCTCGTCCACACTGTAGAGCCACAGTGCGGCTTGATAACTTGATGACGTTAAGCGTTGATGATTTAGAGACAAACACGCCATTTCAACTCTTCTGCCAGGCAAGGGCTGGGCGGAGGCCCATTGCTGACGGCTGACCCCGAGTGCAAAGGTGGAGGACAAGGAGACCCTCCCTGTTATTAATCTGGTCACCAGGCTCCAGGGAAGGGTCAAGGTCAAGCTCTATGGTCAAAGCCAAAGCAGTGGATCTCTATGATGCTTCTCAAGGTCAATTCATTCTGTCTTCAGCAAGCAGCAAAGTCCAACCTTTTCTGTAAGAAACACTTTTCTCCTGACACAGAAAGCTTAACACCTCTCCTTTGCTATCTCCCTGTGCCCACAGGAACCAGCACTTGCTGAGAGACCTCTGCCCTACCCGCCAAGCAGTATAGGCCCCCACCCTATGTGGGTCAGAATGCTAAGTGCCACACATATTCATCAACAACATCTCAACCAAAAACTGTACTTCCTAAAAATAAATGTAGAAGGTGCACTCTTACAAAGTCCTTGATTGTGTAGGTAGGCTGTCAGTGATCATGGTCTCCAGCAATATTTAGCAGTAAAATCAGACAGATTTCAGGTAGGCAGGCCACCCTGGAAGACCCTGTGACTCTGGTCCAGGAACAAGATGTTAAGGAGACTCCAAGTTTCCTCTGGGTTCAGTGATCAAACCTTCTTACGCATGACAAAGGGCCAGCATCTTGTGTGGGGGTACACTGGCACCCGTTGTCTGTCTCTTCCAGCCAAAGTGATGAGGAAGAAAATGGGAAGCCTCCAGAAAAAAAACGAAGATAACCAGTGGAATGCAAAATAGATGACACCCGTAAAAATAAGAGTGGAATAGATGCAACCCACAAATCTGCCTGAAGTGGAAGGAGACTGCGGTAGGGAGCCCCCAGATTAATCCTCCAGAAGTGCAAGGAGGTGTAGGTGTTTCGGCAGCTCTCCAAGCCAACATGTGGCTTATAAAAAAGGCATTACAAAGCAAAGGTGAGTTTGGTCAGATCTCAGGAAGGACTTTTGTTAAAGGACTCAGGGAGGCTTTAAAATCTCAGTCCACGGACATTGACTCAACTAGAGAAGAAGTGAACAATGTCAACTGCACGTCTGGGCTCCAAGAGACACACAACAGCCTCTTAAGATGGCTCCAGGGCTGATTCTGTGGTTCAGCTACAAGTATGTTCTGGTGGTTTGGGTGACACTGTCTAGTCCCATCTCGGCCCACTCACAGACTGGCTGTGGAGTCTGTGGCCGAGAGGACATGGCGGCCTTCTCATCAGGCCTCCAGCCTGTATCATGAGACCCGAAAAGAAAGACGCATGAGGTGCTTGGGAAACTCCATCACCAAGAGATGCATCCTGCACATCCGCACAGGAGGGTGCGGGGAGCAAGGAGCTCCTCCTGTGAGGAGGGTCCAGGACTGAGGATTCCTCGGTGACCTGGGTGCTGTTCCTTCCCTTGGGGGTCAATCTGCAGCATGGGGAAAGGGGACTGAAGCAGGAGCTGCGGGCTCAGAGGAGTTGGTCTTTGGGAAAAACCCTCCGGATCTTAATGTGTACCTGAGAGATGATGAATCAACACTGACTGATGTTTCCTGCCCTCAACACTCCGAGGTTCCCAGCGAACTCGATTTGTGATTTATACCGACGCCAAGTATAATCCTTGGCCCACTCATTTTCTGTGCTGTCACAGGGCGCAGAGAAAGAGCTCTGTATCTTGCATCTTTAGTAAGGTAGAAACATGAATAGTGGTGACTTAGGACCTGGGTCGGTTTGGACAGGTTATTTCATGACTTCAGTTTCCTCATCTGCAAGGGGAAGGAGGAGGAGAAGAACCATCTGAGAGGCCTGCTGGGCAGAGTAAGGGAAGGAACACAGGTAAGAGCCCACACGGCACCTGGCAGGTATTCTATACCAGCCACGTTCTCTTCCCTGCTCTCCAAGCACCTAACAAGTCCACTCGACCATAAAATCTGAAGAAAAATCAATATACCCTAGACTGCTAGGGCCAAGGACACTGGCTCACAAGTAGCGAAACATCAAGCAGAGCGAGTGCCTCCCTGGTGGAGGACCGGCAGTCACCCTCTCAGTCCTTCTGCTCAACTCCACTAACTCTCGGGCACAGCCAGAGCCCAGCCTCCAGCGGTTTTGCTCTGGCACTTTCATGTCTCGCAACCCCACAGGCCCGTTTTGCTGCGTGCTGGCCGCCAGGTAACTTCCATGGGGCCGCAGAGCGTGTCCCTGGCAGCCGACAGTGAGATGCACTGACGGCCCAGTGGACGGAGAGGGGCAGGGTGAAATTGCACAGCGCTCATCTGCTAAGTGCTGCTTTGTGTATTATGGCTTTGGCAGCAGCCGCGTGTATCCAAGCAGGTGACGGGCCTGAGCCAACTCGGTGCCCTTTAGAAGCGCTGACTGACTAGGGGTTGGCAGGGATCTTGGAGATCACCTCATCCGGCCTCCCACATGACGACAAGCGCGGTACCCTGGTGGAGCAGACGCTTCATGCCGCTCTGCCACCCCCCAGCAGCTATGCATCCACCACGCTGGCCTCTCTCCCTCAGCTCCTGCCACCTGCCACGCCCACGCCAGCCATTTTCTGGAATGCTCGTGCCCTCTGTAGCTCTTCACAGGGCTGGTTCTCTGCTCAGCTGTTAGGTCCCAGCTTGAATGTCACCTCCCTGGACAAGCCCTTCCGGACCACCCTCAGTAGGCCCTATCTGCTTCCCCAATCTCACGTCCCAAGCTGTTATTTAGCTGGTTGTTAACTGGTTTCCTAGCTACCTCTCCCTTGAGACTGTAAGCTCTGGGAAGGCAGGGCCCAGGCTAATCTGTTCCCCGACTGTATCACAGCCACATCATACAAGCGTCTGGCACCCCGTAAGTGCTCAATAAACATTTACTATATTAAGCTGAGTGCAGTGGTGCATGTTAGTCGTCCCAGCATGCAGGGGCATCGCTTGAGCAACTGAAGTTTGACACAATGACCACAAGATCCCTGCCTATGAAAGCTCAAAATTCTGCTTGACGGGAAAATGCAGCATGCCACAGACCAGCTGACGGTGGTTGATGTGGTGGTGTCACCTCTCAGAGGCTTATCAGGTTTTTGTACATAATTCTGTGATGGGCTCAGCCTGGCTGGGCATCCTTAGTCCATCCAGTTAGCTGTTAACTCCTCAGGCTGCACTGACACAGCAGCTTGCGTTGCTAACTACGGAGCAGGAGGGGCAGCCATTTGTGGGCCTTCGATCTCAGAATCTGGCTCCCTCCCCAGACTTGATAGCTACAAGCTCTGGGCTGAACAGTTTGTGGGCTTGTGTTGCAAGGAGGCTAATAAAAACACATTTCTCAAACACCGTATGGTGAGGGCAACTGAAATATATCCTCCTCAAAGAGCAGTATTTTTTTTTAAGTCCTGAATTCAAAGGGAAACAAGAGGCATAAAGACTTCAGACGGCTTATGGGACTGTACCCTTCAGTGTCTGGGCCATCTTGATGAAAAGTTTAAAACCTAGGCATAAGAAACTGGTAGAAACTTGGAGAGAGCATCTGATGGTTTGAAAAAGGGATGCAGAGGACCTCAGGAAAAGTAAGTGGGCATAGGTTTCTCTGTGAAAGGAGGGTCAAGGCAAAAGAACCAGAGCCAGCTGTGAATACCGAGTCAGTTCTCAGAAGCGGGGGCTCCGGGTTTCTGTGTGTGGCACCTCTAACATCCCTGCATCAGGAATTAAGCTGCTGGCAACTTTCTAATGAGAAAATAGTCTCAGCCATGAAGCTGACTCTGCTGGAAGATTTCCAAAAGGAAAGTCCCTCTGGTTAATCAGAGAGAAAAAATAAAATAAAATTACCTACGTGGTCTGGAATCTGGGGATATTTTATGCAGATGTCTCCAATAAGGGGAAGTCAGCTTGCCTTTGATTATTCGAACAGGCTACCGCTATTAAGGATTGCACAACTCTTGGGCAAGGCAAGGGATGGGCTTGGCTTTTTAAAAATTTTTTCAGTCTCTCCTCATGGAACTGCTTATTTTTTTTTTTTTCTAAGAACTTTTCATTCTAACCTCCCTAATTCACATCTTCTGCTCTGGTGGGAGTGTGACACACAACACAGAGTCATCCCAGAAGCCTCTGTGGCCACAGTCAGGCCAGCCATGGTACAGGTGGCCCTGGGCAGCCACAGGGTTTTCAGAGCTGCACATGTGGCTTCCCTGCTGAGCCTGTGCTGGAGCAGCCAAGTTTCGGAAAATGCAGGCTGAGTGATTTCAACCTGCAACTTTCAGGTACCAGGAGTTGCCCAAGCTCCAGGAATTATCACTATGGGGCAAACCTATGCTCTTGTTTTCACGTGGTTCTATTTTACAATGTGCTAGAGAAGTAGCAGACCTCACTCCACCCAGGGCAAGAGCACAGAGAGAGTGTGGGGAAATACAAACAGCCCTTCTCCCCCGGGCCATACCGACTGCCCCACCAGCAACACAATCCACCTGGTTTTAGAACAACCCGAATTCACTGCTTGGGAAAGAGAGCTTCTGTCAGGGAAGATGGGAGGACTCTAGGATTGGTCCCTCTCATGAAGGGGCTGGTAATAAAAAAAAAAATCACGGGAAAAGAAATAGGGGAGGATGGAAAAAATATAGCTCAGGAAAAAAACTCTTCTGATGTTCCGGAGCCGTACAATGGGGGAGCTCTTCGGAAGGAGAGGGAAAATATTCTGTTTCCGGAGACAGCATCAAGAATCGTGAGTAGGTGTGAGAAACAAGGAAGTTTACAGATTAAGAAAAAAAAAAAAAAAAGAAGAAGAAGAAAGAGAGAAAGAAAGCAAAGAAAAGGAGGAGGAAAAAGGACAGAATCAGGGAAGGGGGGAGTGAGATCTCCGAGAGACAGGGGAATTAAAAAACACCATGGCAACCACTCGGTCCACCTACCCTGGCCGCCCACCCACAGCCAGACTCTTTACTGACGCATTTGAGAACAAGCTGGTTCCTACCAGCTCAGGAAGGTGAGCAAACCCAGAGAGCTCATTAAATCCCTTCTCAGCGACTCTTGTCTGCCTGCAGATAGTGAGCAAGGAGGATATAAATAGAAGTTATATAACATCTCTTTGTTGATTCCTGTGCTTACCAAAAAAAATGCAGCCTGACCTTGTTTTTCTTTAGAGTTTGCCTCGGCCTGCCGGTTGAGGACTTTCATCCAGATAGGAATCATCTTAAAGTTTAAAAAGCAGGATATAGATTTCCAAGTTAAGGGTACTCAGGATGGCCCGTCCAAGTTCAGAACCCTCAGGGTCAAGGCCTCCTCAGGTGCAAAAAAAAAAACAAAACAAAACAACATCCATCAGCTATTAAAAAAACAGGTAAGGAATCTGGTGGCTTCCTCTCAGAACATTTCCTGATGAAAATTAAGGAGTACATTTAACACCCAAGAGCAAAGAATCATTAAAATGGCATCTTGGGTTTTCTAAAAACCCAAGACTATATATATGTATTTAAAACTGACAGTTTCTAAATACCCTCTAGGTATAATCAGTTGTCTTTTTCTTCCTTAATAGGCAAGATGTAAGAGTCCAGTGGATGGAAAAGGCTTCCTCCTTAGAGATGCTGATATCAACAAGCGCCACACAGGAAAAGACACGTCGGGTTCCCTGAAATGCAGCCCAGCGCAGCCAGACCCTCCAGCACCTGTTGAGACTCGTGAACAGACTCTTGCGTCAGTGTCTTCGTCAGGAGGTAGTTTAAACAGAGTGCGTGTTTCTGGGATATGCTGCTGAGCCCTGTGATTCTGATTCTGATTTCTTGTCTAACCTGTTGATGCCGAAAAACTCTTTTAAAAACTGTTACCACAGGAACTTTTCCCCTGGCAAGCGTTCTTCACGAATGCTACAGGTGCTGATGAATTCAACACCCTTGGTCTCAGTAAGATTTTCCTGAGTCTCAGAATGTGTGGCTTTAACTGAGAGAACTTTCAAACCTATAATGCAAAAGTCTTAAAGGCAGATGTCTTCAAGGGTCAGGCAGTTAGGTGTCAAACAGGGCAGATACGATGACCTGAGAGTATACGGAGGCCCTACTTAAGAATTCGAAAAGTTCTATATGCAGTGTTTTCAGTGCATAATGTATCAGCAAAACAAAATACCCCATAGAGCTATGATCAGCTCAGAGGGTTACTGTAGCAAGAGATGCTGTGACTGTCATTCCTACTATGAGATTTCCTTTCTCCTCAGAGCTTGTAGGTGGCCAAACACACAATAAGGCATAATTCAGGCAAGAAATTGGGTATCAAACACAAGCAATTAAAAAGATGCTCATATATCAGCCATTTGCCATCACAGTATTAAAAGTATCTAGATGACTCATAAAACGACCAGAACAAGAGTTTGTTGTTTTGTTTTTAAGAAGACAACCACCAATTAATATTCAAGGTTACCTAATACAACAAGCGAGGGATCAGAGCTAGAGTTTAAGTGAGTTGTTTGCTGAGAGAGGACAAGGAGTCCACATCTCGTGCCCAACGCCTGGTCCTAAGTCATGTCACTGAAGCGCATCAGCCCATCTGTCGGCCAAGCCCCACTAGATTCCTGCCTTCTCCTCTTCTAAAATCCCTGCAGAGGAAAACAACTTCTGCCTTCTACAGTGTGAACAGCAAGGGTCTGGTAGGAACCAATGCAGCTTCATGTTCCGATGCGGCAACGTTGCCAGGTAACAAATGTAGAAATATACTCCAAAAACTGTATGTGACAATATACAACCTCCGCTCTGCAGCTGATAACCGAGGGAGTGTTAAAACATCGTGTTCTCTTAACACTTGGGCTTTTGGTGTGAAAATAAAATTAAATGGGATACTTCCTCTTGTAAATATAAGACAGGCATACAACTCACACAAGCATCCACTAACTGGAAGTAGTAGAGGGGTTTGCAACAGCGATCCGCAGTTCATCCTAGCTTTCACTCTCCCCCTCAAGATGAATTCCATAAAACCCAAAGAAAGAGGGTAACTGAGCAAGAGCCTTCCTTATGTAGGGACAAGCCCACCTCTGACTACTCTGAGGAAGCTACTCACAAGGATACACTGTTATAAAACTGAATGTGCTTCCATTGTGTGGGTTCTTAAATCTACCTTTAAACTCACTGGATAACCAAGCAGTGACTCTTTGCTTCTCAGATCAAACAACCAGTGCAGCCTACTCCCGCCCCCAAGGAGAACAAGAGAGGGCACTGAAGAGCTCCCTCACTTTGGACCCCAGCAACTTAAAGTCTGTCTAGCATGATTGAAAGCTGAGAGATTTTTGTGGGCCTTGTGTTCAAATCCCAGCTCTGCCAAGTGGGTGACTTTGAGTACAACACATGGCTCTTTTGAGACTCAGTTTTCTCATCTGTAATTGGAGCTATCCCACATAGTCCAGATAAAGTACCTTTAACAGCATCACATACAGTGATGGGCATTTTATAAAGACAGTAAGCACCCCCTTCTTTTTCCTTCCCCCAAATACGAATATTCTTCAACCATCGAAGAATGGGGAGAATTTGGCCTATGCAGTATCTTTTAGTGAAACAGGCAAAAGCTGAGATCTAAGAAGGCTCATGTTGTGCTAAAGAACATGCTTCTTTAGATGCCAAGTAAAGAAACAACAAAAATTGTTAATAATATAACTTTTCACATGAACCCTAATTCAGTGAGGGTTCCTCAATCTCCACAGTGAGGAAGTTGTGCACAACAGTCTCCTTGTCATGAACTTTCACAGACCTGAGAACCTGGAACTTGCTAGAAGTGAAGTTTCACGTAGGGCACATATATAATTTTTATCTGGTAAATGAGACGCTCAGTCTGAAAGGAAAAGTCTTTCATGGTTTGCTCCTCCAGCATTAACGTGCCAAATTTATAAACAAAGCAAATACACCAATCGCCCAAGCCGTCTCTGATGTGTCAGGAGGGCAGATCACCTCCCACAAAGAGCCCACCACCAAAGACAACAACAGAGGGTGAAGCCACAAATTCCAATTTGTCCGGCCAACAGAAGCAAGGACTTTGAGGGGGCCGTGTCCGTGCTCAGGAAATCAGTGGAGGCTTCTCCCGTGAGGAGGCAACGTCGCAGAGAGGTGAAGAACCGAGGCTCTGGCAGGAGACAAACTCTGACACAATCACCAGCCAGCTCTGTGATTCTGAGCGAGGAACCTGACCTCTTGGGTCCTCTATTTCCTCATTAGCAAAAAGGGGTCCCGGCAGCACCCATCACGCAGGAGGGGCGTGGAGAGTGAACGAGATCGTGCAGAGCACTTAGCCGAGCTCCTGGCGCCAAAGCACTCGTTGGTATTAATACTTCTGCCCACATCACTTCTCGGCCTCTTGGCCAAGATCAAGTGTATCATTCCTACCCACAGTTATTATCAAGAAGAAAAGAGGAGAAAATAAACCCCTTAAGTGTGGGTGACATCACAAGGATATTGCTCCAAAATGACATTATGTATTTCCCTTGGGCTCAGGTCAGCTTAACTCCCTCCCACCCCTAAAGAAGCTCCCCTTTAAAACAGCAATAACCATTAATAACACAATTTCACGTTTCACAGTCTCATGTTTATAATCAGAAACGGCGAGAAGGCTCAAGTAACGTGGTGGGTCAGCACTTCTATTCCTTCAGTGAACACTCACTGAGCACCCGCCCTCGTCCACGTGCCGGGGAGTCAGACGGAGGCTTGACCTGGAAGAAGCTACTCTTGGGTGAGGGAGAGAAAAGATAAACCACCAGAAAGTAGCTAGAGCTGCTATTTACAAGCAGTTACTGTGTGCTAAGCACCACGCTGAGCTGAGTGCTCTCCACGCGTTATCTCAGTGCGTTCCCTGACAGAGCAGCACTACCCGCACCGACTCCCCGCGTACCCCCTGCGCACCCTGCAGCCAGCACACGTGAAGACGTCCCTACAGGAGGCAGAGGTGAAGACAGACTTGGTCTCTAACCCCTCGGGTCTTACAGTCAAGCCTCAGTTAAAGTGTGGTCATTACTATAAACAAACACAGCACAGCCCAGAGGCCGAGACCATTGCCTCTGCCTCGGGATCGAAGGGAGGTTTCCAGAGCAGGAGACATTTCAATCAGCACTTGGGGAGCCTGCCAGGCAAAAGGAAAGCAGGCACATCCCACACGGAACAAAGGCATCTGGGCCCACGGCCTGGCCAGGGCTTGGCACACGTGAGGTGCAGCTGCAGGACGGTGAGTGTGGGGCGGGGCAGGTCACGCAGGGTGTCCGTGGGTTTCATCAGGGCGGCCAGGGATTCCATCCTCCGGGGAAGGCTGTTAAGACAGGGGAAGCGGTCATCAGGTTTCTGCTGGGGACATCACTGACAGCCGTGTGGAAGAGAGAAGCACCCTGGAGCTGGGGGCTGTGAAGAGATTCCATCATCCTGGTGAAAGGCCATCGGGCTCAGAGCACAGGCAGCCCCATGCAGAACGCAGTGGCAAGAGGGAAGGGAGCCCACTGGCTGCGAGCTGTCTAGCTTGGGTGACCGCAGGGCTCATGCTGTTGAGCCCACTGACGAAGATATGGAACATGGAAGGGCAAACGGAGTGGAGGAAGGGAGGCAACAGTGTGACGGGGGCCTGCTAGCTCAGAGCTAACGTGGGTGGAGATGCCCACCTGGGATTTGAGCAGAAATCCAGAAATCAGCAGAGAGGCGGGGCTGGGAGCTGCTGACACAGATGATAGCTGGAAGCCTTGGGAGTAGATTTGATCACCCAGGCAGTTTGTAGAAAAAGAGGACAAACAGGCTGAGGACAAGGCTCCACCATTTAGATATTTTAAATCCCACTGTGTATGCCCCGAGGAGTCCCTGTGTTTACTAGCACAACCTTTGTAGGAGGCACAAACAGCACAGCATTAGGCCATAAGGAAGTGACTAACCTTGAAACGTGACCTTCTTTGGTAGGACGGTTTGGGAGGGCTCACAGATCAAAAGTCTGAAATCTCAGGTGTCTGGACCCTCAAGCCACAAGAAAGGGCTCTACCTTACTCTGCATCCCAAAACTCTGTCGAAAGGTGGTAAATAGGGGTGATGGAATACACCCAGCAGAGGCAATGAGGAAAAGGGGAGATCACCTCTAGGAAGGAAAAAGTCTTCTAAAAATAACCCCGCCTTCCCCGACCAAAACTGAAATAGAGAGAGAGGGGAAAGAAAAGAAAGAGAAAGAAAAGAACATTCTTTCCCTGAATTCCCATTTATTAGCTGAGTAAGTGGTCAGAATATCTTGGGTCTTAAGATATTGCTCATCTGGTGAATATTTACTTAAAATCTATAATTGCCTTACCAGGGGGTGAAGAACACAGAACAAAGGGGGAAAACTATGATTATTTCCCTTAAATCGCTTAATATTCAGGTAGTAAATATTAAACAAACCCAAGGGTTGGCAAATGTTTTTCCGAAGGACCAAACAGTAAATATACTAAGCGTTGAGGGCCACACAGCCTCTGTTGCAACTACTCAACTCTGCCTTGGTAACTTAAAAGCAGCCCTGCACAGTACCAAAGGCATGAGTGTGGCTGTGTTCCAATAAAACTTTATCTACAAAATCAGGCGGCTGGCTGGATTCTGCCCAGGCGGCACCATTGACCAATCCCTGAACACAGGGCAAGCCCACAGAGGTGATTCTGGTTTCAGCTTGGCACTTCCTGAGAGGCATTCCATACTCAGACATCATTAAAGAAAGTCAGGAAGAGCACAGACCTCTTGCTAGACCTGAAGAAAGAGAAAGGAATTAGGAAAATCTGGACCTCTTGTGGATCCAATATGATAAAATGAAATGATGGCTCGATTAACATCTATTTTCAAGTCTTCTCTGGGCCTTAGTCAAATTTGGAGACCATGGAAAACCAATCTGAGGTTTCCTTCAAAGGCATCTCCTCTTAGAAGCTAATCGCTGCTTACAGGTTCTGCAGGAAGGAAGGAGATTCACATTCTACTTCCAGAGATCTTCCCCTCCTCCCTTCCCCCAAACAACGGCAGTCCTCTCACAGAAGGCCAGATGAGCAGACGCACATAACCGTCCACTTCTACTCAGAGTACCGGCTCTGCTCCTCAGGAAAGAAGAAAAATAACATCGGGTCTCTGATTCCTCTGGAAGCATGAACCAGGATGTACACCTTCCCCTGGGACACTCTCAAAGGGACTGTGCTTCTTATAACTAAACTAGAAGGAGACACAGATGAATAAGGCTGACAATTCTTGCAAGAATTTCTCACCCTGAACTGCAACACTGAGAGCCAGTATGTCCAGACATTACCTAGTGTGCACTGTTACTTGGAGAGCTGCCCCAGCAAGGGCCAGGACCAAGCTGTAGCAGTTGTCGCTCTCCTTTGCAGGAGAGTTCGCTCAAGTCTGATATGCCCAAGAATGGGACTGCTATTGAATTTTCAGTTTCTACCCTAAGATCTGGGTGTAGATCAATAATCCAAAAGACCCTTGTTCAAGGACACTCTGTTTCCCGGGGATGGAGAGGAAGGGTAAGGCGCTTATGTTAAAGGCATTATTAGGGAGGAAAGGAAAGACAACGGCCTGTGCTAGGGAGCCCTTTAAACCACGAGGTGACTAGATTGCCCTTTTTCTTGGTGCTTCATCCAGAACGTCTCTCAGTCTAAGTAATTCATACCCAAGGCAATGAAGTTTCTCAATCTTTTGACTTCTAAAATTGTTCTCAAGAGACAATCAGAGGGATTTAGGTTAATTGAGTATGAAAATAACATAAAACAGAGCATTCCCCCAGGCCCACTGGATGATAAATGACTACACAAAAGTAAAATATCAGAAAACCGGTCATGGTGGCATGTACCTGCAGTCCCAGCTACTCGGGAGGCTAAGGCAGGAGGATCAATTGAGCCCAGTAGTTCAAGGCTACAGTGAGCTATGACTGTGCCACTGCACTCCAGCCTGGGTGACACAGTGAGACCTCATCTCTAAAATAAATAAAATAAAAATGGCTATTAATTAATAAAAATAAGAACCACCACACCCTGAGATCTTTATACCAGCCAGATACTGTGTGGGCAATCTCTATGAATGTCCTATGTAGCCACCCCAGGCACCAGGTGAAATGGGGGCTGTCACCATCCTGCTATTCAGGTCAGGAACTGGGCTGGGAGATGGAGAGGACTTTGCCCGGAGTCCTGAGGTGGGCACAACAGACACAGGCCTTGAACCTGTGTCTTCCCCACTCCACAAAATCAGTACCCCATGAACTTTACCCCCATGTTCTTTGTTCAATCCTCTCAACAACTCTGTAAGGAAGGGACTAGGTTTTTCTAATCTTCATTTTACAGACGAGAAAACTGAGTTTCAATGTGGTCCTGAGAAAATCCAAGGTCACTCAAGGTGGGCAGAGGCAGGGCCAGGATGCAAGCACATTAGTCTGGAGGCCAAGTCCCTTCACGTGACAGGCTCCCCTTCTAGGGGGTCTCTCCTAGATCCCCAACCTTTATGCCACCTATTCTCAAGAGGGCCGTGACCAAATAGGTGGCCCCTATACCTGTCCTTGAGCTCAGGCAGGGCAGCGACCTGGGGGAAGTCTGCTGGGGACAGGCCGGCTGCCTCCCTCTTTCCCTAATGCCAAGGGCTCCCAAAGCCCCACTCGCTGGGAAGAGCTGCCCTCTGCCTCCACTGCCAGCTCCGCTCCTTTCCCACATAGATAAAACCTGAGGTTAGAAAACACCACTTTGAAGTGACTCATTTCTGACTTCCCTGCCAAAAACAACACCCATTTACGTAACTTGCTCACACACCAGTCTTTTCCTCCTCCTCAGGGTGACTGCCCTGCCAACGCCAGGCTGAGCTTCCTCACCGACTGGCCTTCCGTTTCCAGCACAGGCACATCCAGTCGCCCTTCCCGTCCTTGTCTCTGCTAACAGGGGTCAGAGGTAACCAAACCAATGTGTTCCCCCTACACGGCGGTCTCTGGTGGCTTCTGGAATGGGTGTGACGCTTCATATCTAATACTGGATCTTGGGCTGATTCCTTAAAGCCAATCTCGAAAGTAAGAGCGCGGTGAGGGAAGGCCTCATGAACTAGGAATCTCTCCCTCTCTCCCTCCCTCTCTCTCTCTCTCTCTCAGCTGAATTTGCAGGCCGGTTTCCTGATGGAGCACTTCTCACATTTTCCATCGCTAGCTGCGTACGTGCAGAAAAGAAAACCCTTTTGGGGTGTGTCTGTAGATGAGACGTTGGCATAGGAAATAGCCACGGGCAGCCATTTGATACCTAAAATTCCCTGTGCTTCTGCAACCAGAAACAACTAGTCCAAAAAAAAAAATTTTTTTTTTTTAAATATCTATCCCTTTAATTTGCTATGAGGTTCTCTATGGTCTTGTTGGCACATATATCCCCAAACATCTGTATTGGGTTAAAAAAAAATAACCCCCTGAACTAGGTATGTTCAAAGATAGACTCTCCTCCTCTTCATTCCAGGTAAGGACAGCCCCTGTACTCCTGCAAGGAAGAGGAAGCGGAGGGAACTTCCCCCGGGTGCTGGTGGGAACATCTTAGGAGGAAGGAACACAGAAACTGGCAAGGACTCCAAGGACGGATGTGAAAGTGCCGTGAGCCCTGCTGAGGCCTGTCTGTGCCAAAAATTAATTCATAAGCAAATGCTTATTTTATAGTTTCCCACTTGCTATAAAACATCAAGCCGAAAGGAAATATTTCTTCTGGGGGCTGGCAGGAAGAGGGTGGCACCAGAGTGGGAAGAAAGCAAGCAGGAAGTACTCATCAAGACAAGCTTGATCCTATCGCCTGACAACGTGTCATCCATTTCTGGAGAATCCAAGGGCTGTGGTACCATCTCCTTGATCCTATAAGCAGCCCGAGCTGCTCTGACGGAAACTAGGTAGGAGAAGGAGAAGTTTGGGAGGTAAGATCCATTCTCAGATGTTACCACCATCAGAGAAGCCAGGACAGGGATAGAAAATGCTGGAGGACTTGGGGACACTATCCCTATGAGCCCATTATGCCAGACTGGGAAATAGCCTAAATTTGGTGTCCACAGGGCTTTAGGTGACAATGTGACAGATGACAAGGTTTCAGAATAAGGGAGCAAATTCCCTCCTTGAGGGTGCTTAGCAAGCCCTATATGTCATTACTTTTGGATTCCCATGAATTGAATCTTCTAGGGCCTGGGCAATGAAATCCAGAATTTCCAGAGAGCTATGGTCGCCAGTGACCTTATCCTCAAGATAGGACTGAGTTTTCACAAACCATCCAAAAGGAGGAGGACATGAGTCAACATTTTTCAAAGAAAGGCCTGAGTGTCCAGGGAGACCAAATTCCCCAGCTGTAGAGACGATGGTGCCTCCATTTTCTACAGTTCAGGGGCACGAATGACCTGTGGTAGGTGTTCAAGCAATTATGATGGGGGTGGCAGTGAGGGAGCCAGTTCCCAGAAGTCATCCCCAGTAATTCCCTCTCTCTTTCTATATACCCCACCCAACAAGAGGTGGAGCTTTTCTCTCTTCCCTTCCAAACGAGGCTTGCCTCATGACTGGCTTCAACCGACAGAATGTGATGGAAATGACATTCTAGGAATTCCAAGCCCAGGTCTTAAAAGGGCTGGTAGCTTCCACTTCCTGTTTCTTGAAACAGTACTTCTCAGAACCCAGCCACTATGCTGGGTTCTGAGCCACAGGGAGAACCAAGGCACTCCAGGCAACAACCCCAGCTGAGAGCCAGCACCAACTGTCACAGCCGTACAGTGGTCGCCTTGGCTGTTCTAAGACCATTCAAACCCTGATGACTGTAGCCCCAGCCAAGATCACACAGAGCAAAAGAACTACCCAGCTGAGCCCAATCCCACAGAATCACGACTGGCATCAAAATGGCCATTGCTTTAAGCTATTATGTTTTAAGGTGGTGAGTTACTCGGGGACAGTAAAATAGCAGATGTGGGTGGGGAGAAAAAATGACATAGTATATTTAGCACTGAGTAATATCTAGCTTTGTAGCTTTGAGTAAGTTACAAACTGCTGGAGTTTGTTTCCTCATCTCTACAATGAGGATAATGCAGGCCCAGCATACTCCACAGGGAAACTGGGAGACCCACAGGAGATCTCTAGAATGAGAAGATGACTTCATAAACAGTATGTCACCAAGCAGAATGAAATTGGATTAGTCACATTTGTCTCCTCTACTGAGCTCTGCAGCCATGAACCCATCCCCAATCCTCCTATGCCTCTGGTCTTTGAAGAGGACAAGCATTTACCTTGCAAGGAGACAAGTCATCTTCCTTTCTAAAGCACCTGCCATTCTTGCTCAGATCATCCTGAGGAATGAAGCCACTAAGAGCAAGGAGGAGTCTGGAGTGCCACACTGCCCTGGTTCAAATCGTGGCTCTGCCACCTACTGCTTGTATGATTTGGGACGAGCTCCTTAACCATTCTGAGTTTTAGTTTCCTCATCCATAAAAAGGGATAATGGCAGCACCTATCTCGCAGGGAGGACATTAAGATTAAATGAGATGATACATGAAAAGCCTGTAAGCACAAGTGTCAGTTATTATCATTGTTATGTTTGTTACTTTTTAAATTTTTAAAAATATCATACAGTAAAACTATTTTGGTGTACTGTTGTATAAAGTTTCACACACATGTAGATTTGTGTGACCACCACCAAAAGCAGGACACACAAGAGTCCCATCACCTAAAACATTCCCTTGTGCTATTCCTTTACAGTCAAATTCTCCCTTCACTTTTAACCCTGGAAAATGCTGATCTGTTCTCCCTCATTAGAGTCTCGTCCTTTCCAAATGTCATATAAATAGCACCATACAGTATGTCACCTTTTGAGACTGGCTTTTTTCCCCCCCACATAATACTTTTTTTTGTTTTGTTTTGTTTTTTTTTGGAGAGGGTGGAATAGGAGGAAATAGATTTGAATTTTGTATAGTTACTAATTAGTTTGGAAATATCTGGCAACAATGTGACTTAATTTAGTATGCTTTTCCCACCTACATAGCAAGAGTTTCATTAATTATGATAATTTTTAAAAC